>JAQGAY010000064.1:0-61755 GCA_034698085.1 Polydesmus angustus
GCATTTATTTATTGCACTTAATTAATAAATTATAGCATTATGAAATCAAGGCAAACAATTAGGATGACCCTGTACTACTAAACATCCAATGATTTAAACATTGGTGCTAATGATAACCCACCCTAGCTTAATAATTCAACTAATTAAAACAAAAAAAAAATTTCCCCCCCCCCCCCCCGAAATAATAAAAAACAACAATTCGCCACTATATTATTTAAGCCTTCGGCAAAGCTAAAACTTTTAATCGCTCATTCATATTTTATAGAATTTTAATTACCAACATTTTATTTTAATTTGCGCACAATCCTCTGTATTAGGTTTCCCTCATACAAAAAACCAGGAATGCTACCACGAAACTTTAAATTTCGAATTTTGATAAAATCTGCTGATTCTAAAGGGCCTTTTTCTCATAAGATAACTGGAAACACAGAATTGCATACTTAATAATAAATTCTTCCATTTTTTCCAGTAAGTAAATCACGATATAGAAAATATTGGCACACAATTCTATTAAAAATATATACTGATCAATTTATTGTTAAACATTTACAGTATATCTGGTTAATATAACATTTACTTATTCGGATTTTCTCTTACAACTCAAAGAATAATACACCCATAATCTCGATGTACGACGTTTTGCTATAACGTCCTTACTATATACGGCCCAGAATCTTCGATATATGGCCAAGAAATTTGAAGAAAAAATTATAAAAATGAAACTTTTTAGTAGAAAATACACACAATTATCGTTTTGCATGTCTTCATGTTAGTGTATGTGGACAGTAGGCCTCTCTAAGTAGAATAAAATAAGTGATTATTATTATTATATATTATAAGGCCGTTTCGCTTTACGGCATATTTTCCAGAAACGTATCTAGGTTGTACTGTATATCGAGGTATGGATGTACAGTAACAGGCGTTCCACTCACCCAACCACCTAATAAGGCAAATATAGTAATTTTTGATGCCGTAGATTAAAGGTTTTACAACTAATTTGTCAAAGTTCTTATCAGTACTTTATTATAATAATAAATAATTTTTTTGGAAACAATCAACGTTTTTAATACTAAAAAAAATTAATTAAAAATGATATTTAACTTTTTAAAAAAAATAAAAAAAAATGTAACAGCGTAGCTGATTAAAAAAAATCAAAGCGGTAAATTTTAATTGAAAATAAACAAAAAGTTAAAGGTCAAACAATGAGGTAGCGATGACAAATTACTTTCGCAGCAGTAGGTTGGTAGCAGCTGCGGTAGTTTCATTTTAAAAAAAGAGAAAAGAAAAAGATAAGAAAAAAAAAAACACGAAAAGATGGAGATGAAGTGGTGGTAGATCGACGTATGATTCTCCACATATTGTTCAGCATCATTCAAAAAATGAATCCCCCTCGCAATTTCGTATTTACGACCTATATATTGACGCGCGCGGAGTAAAAATAAAAGCGTTTGACGAAGCCTTCAACCCAGCTTATCTTAAACCATAAAAGAAAAAAAAAAGACACATTCTTCAACTACCACGTTTTTTTTCTTAAAAAAATACATAAAACATATCGAATATGTTACTTTATTTTTAAACAAAATTCCAACGTTTGAACTTAACTACAAGTTTCAAAACTCAGAATTAACTTATAAATTTAAACAAAAAAAATTTTCTTCTAAAAAAAAAAAAAAAAGAAGAAAAACCGAATTCATGTTTATACGAAGTTTTGAATATTGAATTTCATATCAAACGATAATCGATATTTTTACATGTGTTTTACATACGCATATGCACACCAGAGAGTTTTGCATCTCTTCAGTTTCAATCAAAAATATTTCCCCGCTCTTCTGGACGCCCACAGAGAACGCATAAATAACAAATCCCAATGGTTCGAGTACAAATTTAACGCTCTTTTAGTACCGTATAACTAAAATGAGATGCGAAAAAAAACTTTTATTTTTTTCTTTCTATTCTTCCCCGATCTCTGACAATTTACATTTAGAGTGCCAATGTTTTCTACGTTGATTTCTTTCTCCACGCCCTGACCGAGTTACGCATTAAAACGGCGTCGTAAACGTCAAAGCTCGATTCCCTCAAGGTTATACTCAGAGTTGTAACCAAGATATTTTTTTTCTATCTTTCTTTTATTATTATTATTCTTCTTCCTAACATCGACTAAATATAATACTCTTAGATTTCGATCAACAAAATTCCACTTTCCAATATCGCTCAATTAGATTAGACGATGTAAGGTATATAAGATGCATGTAAAAAGACGACAAGCATAAAATGTAATTATTTTTGCTTGACTCGCGCGCGCACGCTGTGTGTACGGTACTAGTAGTTGAGCAAAACGTTAACGTAACAAAGTTGGAAAGGCTAAGAAAATGTTTGCGAAAACATTTCACGAATCACCGCTTCTAAATCGATTTTAGTGGGTCCCCTCTTCTGCTTTGCTAGAGCTCGACTTTATCACATGATCAACACCTGACAAATTTTCAATGTACTGTACTTTCATTTCAAATAATACTAAATTATTGGTGAATTCGTTGGCAAATTTTTAGATGTGTTTGGCAAAGATTATCGTGTGGTTAAAATACAATTTAACAATTCCACCAGCCAAAAAAAAAAGAAAATGTATAAAAGCGCCCTAAAGACATGAATGTGCAATTCACGAGTACCATATTTTTACGTATATTCAATAGAATTTCAAACATGAATGAAAAACTGCTACTGTATTGGAGTATATTATAATACTCCAGAGAAAAAGAAAAAAAAGTTTTTGAATGTAAAATAGAATTTTTTGACTAAAAAAACAGAACTAAAGCAATGAGGTATCGGTAGCTGCTGCAGCGAAATAATCAGCAGTTTGACTTTTCCACTCTGAAAAATAAAGGTCTTAATTTTGCCTAAACATAAACGTTTACCATTCCTATCTAATCCCGTTTTTCCGCGCATTTATTTTGATCTGCCGACCTAATCAAATCATCGTTGAGACAACGATTGAAGTGTGTATTATAAATAGATGAATGTTTGTATCAATTGACATCTGCCCTTCGACAGAATGATAGGAAAAGAGAATCATATCAATCTAATTTATTCCATTTGGCGCCAACATAATAAAAAGCCATGACATTTACTATTGGATTCCAATTAAATGAAGAAACCATTTAAAAAAAAAAATTAATCAAAAGAAGACTCGTGAGAGTTGCGCATGTATCTGAAGTGAATTATAAATATCTGTATATGTATAGAGTGTGCTTGGGTAGGAAAAATCGAATCAATTTACGACTCTGACGAATAGAGCCAACCTAGCTTAATCCCAAGTGAATAACACGCTACATGATCAGTGGATGAAAATAAAACTCAATTTTAGACTTACCAACACGTTTCAATTAGATATTTTCATGCAAGCAATGTCAAAAGCGACAGTATTTACCTGAGAAAAATATTGGAATTTTTTTTCTTAGCAAACGTTAAGAGCATGGTATCGTAATTCAAAATCTACATAATATTAACTAACTTTAAAAGGGTGGAAATGTTGCTCGTTAAACTGAAAAACGCATAATAAATTTCATAAATTATAAAAACAATAATTAAGATACTATTCCGTACTTTTTACGAACACAATAAAAAAACAACCATTGAAAATCATTGCTAATCTTTGTAAAAAAAAATTATAAATAATTTAAAAATCAAAAATGTATGTAATATACCGGTACCTCATAAATATGAAAGTTCCTGCAGCTATAATTTAGTAAAAGAAATTTAAAACTTTAAAACATCTAAATCTCAAGTAGACCTACTCGTACCGGCACTTAAGTAATACATGTATTATAAAACATATAGTACATGTAATATGAAAAATTCAAACAAACAACCCGTAAATAATTTATAAATACAGTAATCAAACAGTTTAGATTTTAAACTTCATGAAGATTGATCGTAGGTGGTGTACATGTACTCGAAGGTTAAGAGGGCGAGGCGAACGGCATATGGCATTTAATACTAGCTTCTATCATCAACAAAACACGTACCGGTACCGTTACGTAAAACAAACAGCGTTTTTATACGAAATGACACCTACACTGCTATTGAGTGAGCCGCAGTCGGGTTTTTTAAAGGTGAGCTTTCTAACGTAGAACGAGAATCGAGAGAAAGGTGTTGCCTTGAAAATGAAAAAAACGATGTAGAGAAGACGAGAAAATGAAGCTTTGAAGATCAACGTAGCACTTAATCTACTATCAATAGATATAAAAGAGGATTAATTTGCCTTTACTTTAACATTCCACTTCCGCATTTTCAATAGAACTAGCAAACAGCGGTGAAATTCGCATATAAACGTCGATTACAAGACCGAGTTGAGTCAATCAAATTTATAATGGAAAAAACGTTATGAGAAAGCGAAAAATTGCTTTTCCATTTCACTTCAATGTTTAAAGTTGCCTCTAGTTGCGAGAGTGTAGATAATAATTATCCGAGGCAAAAACTTCGTCATACTGTGGTATAAAACTAATGTAATAAAAATAATAAAATAAAAAAAAAAGAAGAAAAAAAAAAATCCTTCGCTAAATAATACTCCAGTAACTGTATTCAGAATATAAATGATATAAATTTGCATATGGAATTAATCATAAAAAAAAGAAGAAAGTAAAGACAAAAATACTACATAGAATTAAATTACTATTATTATGCATTAAGTTTTTTAAAAGATGCCAATTCGTTTTTTAACAAAAAAAATAATAATAATACGAGTATATTATTAAAAATAAATAAACTTTAAATATTTTTTTTTTATTGAGAATACTTTTAATACTTAAAAAACGTAAATTTAAATTTTATTTTTGAACTTAACGTACAAAAAATAATAAACCTAAGCATAACAAACAAACGGGTTTTAAGGAATTTTTTTTAGCGAACTTTCTACGCAGCAATGATAATCTATATAACTTAGTAACCGCAGGCATCTTACCACTAAATATGAAAGAAGAAAAAATAAATAAATAAATAAAACCAAACAAGCCATTGTATTACGCGCGCCAAAATATAGTCTACTTCTAAATGAGATAATACAAGTCGAGTCAATTTATAAAGCCCAACAAATTTCCCACAAACAAGACAGAGAGACTAGCAGAACATAATATAAGAGTAGAATAAACAGTAGGGTTAATAGATGAATGCGTGCGAGTATTAAGAGTATTATTAGGCTCTGAAATCAAATTACTAAAAGAGGCAACATTGTTCGTTCACCAACCGTTGTTGGCACTTGAGTAAAGCGTAGCAACCTAAACCCCTAGTATAGTAAAGTGTTTAACGACGTCTACTTGATGAAAATGTATTATAAAAACAAAAAAAACAACAAAAAAAAAAAACACGTCGTAGACCGCTCTAAATTGGATGGGGACTTTCCAGACGTCCCACCAACCAACACACACGCACAAGTACTCTATCACTCCCATTTTTACAAAGATAAATTCCATTTAGAGTCTTTTGTGCTATCGCCAATTGAAACCTAAAATGTTCCTTCAAATTCCCCAATCTCTCTATCATTACGGAATAATAAAAATATATTTCTCTCATAGTTTATTAAAAATATGTGCTAGAGAGAAACGATCCCGGCGTAAAATGATCGTTTGTGGAAAATGTGGTCGATAGAATATTATGGACGAGTGGGAGAGCCGAGTTGTCTCATCATATTCGTTGGACGACGCAAAAATGACGTCTGCCGCGTGACATAGATGGATGAATTACGATCAGCATTTGGAGTGGTGTGTACGGAAGTGAAAAACCGACTCGGATTGTTTTTCCAATTTAAAATCCCTAAGATGATTTATTACCGTATCCTTTTTTTCCATACGGTTTTTTTGACGGTGTCTCATAATGATAATGTTCGGATGACATACGAATCAAAAAATTGCAAGCGCTAGCTCAAAAAAGTTGCCGACGGCGAATATAGACTGTGCATGTACTTTCAAAATACTCGGTTCGCATCCTTTATCCAAAAAGACATTTTTCTCATTTTGACCTTTTAACTCGTGCGTACCAAAATGTCGCTCTTATTTCCTCCTGCATGAAAATCAAGATTAAATAATACGTATCGGAGCATTCGTACGGAATATTTCTCCGAGGCAAAAAATACATTACGCAAAGATACCGAGTATTTGCAATGCGCGTAGGTAGCTTTTACTATTTCATGCAAGAATAAGGAAGGCCTATTCAAAGTTAAAAACTATGCAGAGTTCTGTTCGTCATTTACTTCCGGCTAAAACTTTTGTTGAGGGCAAATTTCTATCTGTAATGAGATTTTCTAATATAATAAATGCGTAGGTACATTATAAACCTCTATTCAGTCAGGAATCAAATTTAATAAACATTATCAATCTTAATAACTGTAAAAGAATGCAATAAGTGAAATTAAATGTATATCTTATAGACTAAAAGTCTAAAACATTACATTAAATGTGCATTATATATCATCGGATTTAATCAATATTTTAATACTGTATACCACTAAAGCTTAATTACAAAAATCTAAATTACACTTATAAGTTTGATATGAATATTGCAATAGTCGTTTAAAGAATACTACCGAATATGCAATGTGATTATTATGTATTTTGTTCTTTTATTTTGTATTCAGTTTACGAGCTTCAAGAATAAATGATTACCTTATTCGTGTTATGGATATAACCACAATCATCATAAAAAAATATTGAAGAGATTTATTCCATGAGATTTATTCGGCAGAGAAATTCATTCTCTGACCACTTAATAATTACGCTGATCCCGTCAATAAATTTGTGCACGTGCATCGAGAAACCGTCAGCCAATTAAACTCAATTAATAATAATATTAATATGCTGATCAGTGTTCGGCTTGTATAGTGTGTCTAAGCAAATCTGAAAGTTTTGAAACAGGAGTAAATCAGTCAAAATTTAATGAAAATGCAATAATTTTTTTATACTGTATTTACATTCACAAACATATCCGATTTAACAATGTAAAATAACATCTGGCATGTGCTAATACACTCATTCACGTTTGATAGCTAAAGCTTTTGCGGTCTTCTAGCATGCACCTGCCGACTAGATCGCGGCAAGTGCCGGTTGGGTCTCGGGATGTGCGGCGTGCAGCATATTTATTAGAAAATTCATTAAGCGTGTTAACTTGTGCCGACTCAGTAGAGGAAATCATATGCCAGATGTTGCTTTTCATTATTAAATCGGATATGTTGCTAAATGTAAAAATAAAATAATTATTGCGTTTTCATTAAACTTTGGTTGATTTATTCCTGTTTCAAAACTTTCAGATATATTTGGACACACTTTGAGATTACATTCACTTCTATGGGAATGGTGATAGTTCTCAAAGTCACAAATTGTTTCATTTCGTTTTTGATCGTATTGTAGCAACGCGATAATAGGCCTAATACGGTATCTTAAATTATTGTTCTGGGTAGCTAAAAGTAACTCATGTCCATTCAGTTTCCATTGGTTTTTGTCGTTGTGTATGTATTTTTCTAAAGTCGCATTTAGATCCGCCCAGTTCTAAAGTCGTCTAAACAAGTTTAATACAAATTCTTAATTATGAAACAATAATTGTAATCACATTATATTTTTAAGTTAATCTGACGTAAAACTTTAGGAGAGGGGAGTCACCAAATTAGAAGGCTCATGATGGGGCACGGTACAAAAAAAAAAGGTGCTCTACAAGAATGGAAACCAAATAAATTGTTTGGCACAATACGATAAAAAAAACCTCACTTTTCACATTAATTATAGCTAATCATTTGTCATTACGGCAATACGCCATTATTACAGCAACATAATAAACAGCAGGTAGCCTAATACAGTATCAACAACAATAATACTAAAGTCGCACATTTTAAATTTAGAGTAGACAAAGTGAATGATATTGTTCAGAACAAAACTGTACTGCTTTGCCTCCTCTTTTCTTTTAATAGATTTTCATGCAAAATATTTTAGCCTACCGGGTAGGCTTAGATACGAGAAGTTTTCATCTTTAATCTTTGCAATGGTTTAGAAATATTGGTATAAAATTGTATTTTATAGGATACGTCCGTTTTCAAAAAGTGATTCGAAGTTTCTTTTTTTTTTTTTGTGAGGAACGATATGAGATAACATTATCTTTAGTTATTTGCCAAGAAGTCATTACAGCAGCTTGAAACGTTGGATACGATGGCTCAGCATAAAAATCATATCCTACTTTCAAAGTTGAAAAGAAAAATGTTGAACTCAATTCTGCAACCCGCCCATTCGTCTACTCCTCACCCTACTTCAAACACCAAAAACGCTTCCAATTTTCCCCCGAACACATCATTCGATATAATAATAATTCTTGCACTGTATTTGACTTCTTAATCGACAATCGTTTGGTCAACCGTGAATTGTACGCATCTCGTGTTACTGTATATTCCGCCATCGCCAACAACAAAAAAAAAATCATATAAGCCTATCAGCCTCCTCAGTCACGTACTGTTTTCGTACATAAAAAGCCTATATATTATTTACATATAAATGTAATTCATATACTGTAGTGTATATTTCCACGCTATATTTTAAATAATAATGTTACACTATTTTGTTAAACAACTTGCCAAAAAAATCGATATTTGAAGCAATTCCAAAATTGAAAACTCAAAAATATTACCGTTCCTACAGTGTCGTGTCATATATTTTTAAGAAATAAATAAACCTAGTTTTTTAATTAAAAAAAAAAAAAATACTGTATCTAGTTTTTTTTTTCCATTTAAAATAATTTTTTTCGTTGATTCAATCTAACAAATTATACGGAGTTTAAAAATACCGCAGTTAATTTAATTTAACGCCTGAAAACCAAAAATTCTTTCAGAAACTTGGATAATCTTATGTCAGTTCTTAATGGTCAAAACTCAGTACCGGTATCATAGCAACACCTAATAAAGAAGACGTGTTAGTCATGATAAAGCATTATTGTAAACTTAAACCAAGGTAAAGTGTCAATTTATAAAAATAAAAAAAAAACCCAGCAAAAATATTTGAGCAAGAAAAAAACATGTGGAAATAATCTAGTCTCTTGGGTGGCTTACGTCCGAATACGTATTAACTTAAGTGGTAATGACCCACTCAAGAACATCCCAACACGTTTGAAACAATGTTCACCTTTAAAACTACAGTACGGTATAGCTTTTTTTATTATTTTTCAACTATTATGCGGCGAAATTTTTATTTCCAAGGTTTTTTTTTCTTTCCATTGCCTTAGTTATGACATTGCACGATAACATGAAAAGTTCGCACGTAATACAGCGTTTATAGTTAAAAATAGCCTTAATAAAAATTCACGTTTTCCAAATATGCAAACGCATGAAGAAAATAAAAATAAATAAATAAATACAAAGTGCTCATAAATAAATAAATAAAAAGTGCGTCGAGAGTTGACGCGCGTGTGGGCGTGGTGTGTCACATATCCTGCGCGCGCCCATATGTACAACTTGTACACACTCGCATAAATATACTTTTACATTTATTTTATGTAGAAATAGGAGAGAAAACAGGATGTAGAATTGGCTTTATCGAACGTGATGTGCGAAAGTAATTTAGTGTACCACCAGCTTTTTAGTTATCAATCATTAGACTTTACATTCCTATCGTTACATTTCGCGCGTTCAACATGGCCCCCTCCCTTAACATTTACATTAGATGCATGTGTAATTAATGACAATGTTTATTACCTCCTTCCTAGATACACACTCTTATGTGGTTGAATAATTAAACAATGCGTGTTCATTAGACGGGTATAGAGTAGGCCTATGCGGCGTTGGATCGGAACACCGACCGTCCGTAGATAAACACTGCCAGTATTCGATTACATTTACCATCACCAAAATTTAACCGATAGTGATGACGGAAGAGCAATTTACATTAATTTCATTTGGAAATTGGAAGGATACTGCCGCACAATTTACTGATCCTTTCGACGCGAAACGATTGTTATTAAAAAAAATAATAAAAGCTATAAAGTGATGTACGCTTACAAAATGTAATGCGATTAGTTAATGTGGATTTACTAGCATTTACGCTATTATTTTCTTTTAAATAATTATTAAAGCCACCTTTTCAATTACAGTACATTTACAGCGTACACATGTGTAAACTACGTAACATACAGCAGTTATTTGTAAAAATATTACAGTCTTCAAAGATCATTTTACAACGTAATCCAAATTAAATTACAGTACTGCAATTAAAAAATGAATAAAAATCTAATAAAATTACATCTTCAAAATTCATTTGTTAATTTATCGTTAAAGTTTTAATCTATTTTTTTTTTTCTCTTCTTCTCTCGATTGCAGTGTTCATGTTTAAATTTCACGTTAATAGTTAATGAAAATAATCTATTAATTATTAGCGGTATAATCAAGTAATCTAAAAATTAATATGAGCGCGCGTGATAGATAGAACATTATCGTAAATAATAATAATTACTCGTATTTTAAACTATAGATCGTCAACGCCTACAATGGCATTAGTTGTGTTTATATACTATAATCTTTCCAAACTTTCGAGATCATCTCTTATTTATTAGCCAAGGATACCAGAATTTCTTTCTTTCAAAGAATAGCATTTACCCATTTAAAATTTTATTATTATAGCCTCGGTACATAATAATTGTAGCTTTCATATTAGATTATGGTGCATGTTATTTATACATATTTTTATATTATTGCGAGTACGATATAGCCTTGTGTGCAATTCACAAATATATTATTTAATACAATTTATTGTTTCCAAAAAAAAATTAATATTTAAAACAATAATAAAACTCATTTAATTATTGTAGTTGCCATAGTAAAAAAAAACCTATTTAGGCCAATGGTAGCAACAAATCTACTTTCGTCCTATGGTATTGTATAGAACAATTCCAACAGCAATAAAAAAGATAAAAAAATGAGATAATCTATTTATTGCATTTATCTCTCATGTCAAATTGCCCATTTCGCCATATTCAACAGTTTTCCATAACAAATAAAAAAAAAATTTCCATCAACTTTATTTGTATCAATAACATTAGAGAATTAAATTGTGCGCGTTGGGCAGACGTAAAATGGCGTTACATCCCGATTTAATAAAGTAGCGTGAAACATCTTTAGTTACTTCTTGTCGTCGACGGCTTTTCTATTCAATAGAAAACATCACTTGGAAACAAAACTTAAAATCGAGCATTTCCTTTTTTTTTATGGTCGGAACATCTTCTGATGGTATACTTGGATGGTTATAATGTATACGGTACCATGAAAATAAAACTCAACAGCGTGTAGTCTCCAAATGATTTGTTTGCGTTGCAAACTGTTAATTTCAAAACGGCTTCTTCCGTTTCGTCTTCTTCATCATCTTCTGTCGTCTGGCACAAACAAAATCTATTCCGATTTCACCGCCTGAGCTTTTATGCAGGCAAATAAACAAGCCATAAAAACGTGGAAAGAGATGAAGTCGCCACTAGAGAAAAGAGTTCGCTCTATATATACAGTAATAATATATTCCCCATCAAAAATATAAGAGAGAAAGAGAGAGACGACGACGATGTTTTTGAAAGCCCGAGCAAAAATGTTCAAAAATTCTTGTTTGAAAATGATGGTCGAGAAGATAAGTCGAACATTTTATGCGAGTTGGCAGCTCGTTCAAGATTCTATTCAATTATCGATTTCTAATTTCGAAACAAAATACGGTTCTCCTTCGACGTCACCTCATCACCCAATTCTCCAATCTCCATCGCACATACTTATCAACGTTCATTAATCATACATATACTATGAGGAAAGAAGGAGGGAACGGGACCGGGTCTCATCCAGTACTTGAACGTTTGCGTGGGATTCAATCACTTCATTTTCAAAAGTAAAACTTAGCTTTTAACCGATAAACCCATACTTTGTGTCTTTTATTTTCAAAGGCTTTTCACGAGCGCGGTCGAGGAGAGACTTTTGTCGTCCGCCAACTCTTGATCTTTACTGATACATCCAAGAGCAGTAATTGCGAAGCTTAACTCGTCCAAACTAGCGATTCCAAAAAGCAAATGACCGTTTCTCGTTCAAATAAACAGTCTAATCGACGATTGGAATCAAAGTCACTGGCGTCAATTGAAAAGTAAAAGCCGTAGAAGTGCCTAGAAATCAACACAAGACTCGAGTGCTCCTACAAATCTATAAAATCCTGCAAGGTTATCCTATAACGTTGACGTCACTACTTTCCAATTTTCATGTACGAGAATAATGACAGTGGGTGTCACACCCACGATTAGATAACTGCTGTCAACTGCTGACAATGTTAAAAATGCTTGTCATTATAGCGTACAGAAAATAATCTGAGTAAAATATAAAGCAAACCACTTTTTTTTTTTTTGGAAAAAAATATATAAATTATGCACGAAACTTTAAAAAATGAAATTTTTATTATTTATTCGGTATTGAATAATTACGAGAAAACAATGTGAACTGCTATAATCCGAAATTATTTTTTTAAGACCAAATAATAACACAATCTTATAATATCAAAGCTAATTAAGTTTTATCTTGAACTAAATACGGTTCAATTGGGTGTAAGCAATAAAAGTGGGGAATTTGATGGCCAAACTATTAATGGGATAATAATAATGTTTTGGAGTGAGCCGAAAATGTCATAAAATTTTTGGTATGTGGGAATATCGGAAGCAATATACCGGACAAAATTTAATTAAATATATAAAAATAGAAAATAACTGACAAAAGTAACAATAGAAAAAAAATAAATTGCTAGATTCCTCAGTAAAAACTAATATAGATTTTTTTTATATCAGAAAATATTCATTTATCGTATTAGTAAATTAAAAAAATATATAGGTAACGAAAGCATTCACCTAATATATCTTCTATTATTAATTCCAAAGTAAATATTTAAAACGTCTTTCTTAACTGTAAAATCCAATCAATGTCTAGTCCAATACTGAGAATTAAGCTTAAAAAACAATGTTCATAACAAAAATGTTCATTACGAGATCGTTTTTGAAAGTGTCAATTCAAATTTTAGAATCAAAAATATAAAATGTATTTCCGTAATTAATCTTAATATAAAAGTATGTTAAAAACTTCCTTTTAAAAAAATCTTAATTAACAGTGTTATTACTCATTTTCTATTAAACTTAGGTCTATTTCAAAGCAGAAAAAAAAAAGTGATAAAAATAATCTACGGCGTTTCTCTTTCTTAAGTATCGACACTTACTAGCGTAAGTATTTGTAGGAATTGTATCAATGTTTAATTTAGATAAAATCCAAAATGAATGATGATCGCAGGTAAGCGTTAAGTATCTCGTATAAATACAATTCTATCATTTTGCCCGTGCAGTCATTATCTGAATTGCACGCTAAAACAAACTGTAAGTCCCTCCAACGGTGTCCCTGTCTCATTTCTCTATCACTTTAATACTCCTCCTCCACTTCTGTATTTTTATTCTTCGAACGTATCCGTATCAACAGCTTTCTTTTTGTTATTGCATTTGCCGCCATAAAAACGAATCCCAGTTTATTACCGTGGAAGACCGTAGTTGCAGGTGGGCCTAGAACCCAGGATATCAAATAAAACGCCAGTACTGTATACTCATTAGAATCAAGATTAATCATCAAATTCGACGAAATCAGATTAATAAAACATTATTTTTTTATGCGTTCAATATAATATTTAATATAAAACTTCCCTAAAGCATCGATAATTAATCTTAAAACCTTTATAAACGCAGCACTAAAAATATTTAATAAAATCTCTTTAAAAAAAAATCACATTAATTTTTTAGAATAGCTTATCGTAATTTATTTCTCTCGTCTAATTTACATTTTTTTTATATGGTTATACATTTTTATATCAACTTATATAAAAATTGAACATTTCACGAGTTTGTTTTTTTCCTCCGCCAGTCATTTCACGCGCTAGTAATTTTATAAAAATAATATGTTCGCGAATGAAAATAACCTCATTCTCCTTCGATCAACTTTTGCTTCCTGATACGTATATCCGACTCGGGTGTTGTTTTTTTTTATTTTTAAAATTTATACCACACGTTAATTACCCGTTAGAGAAGAGAGCAGCATCTCGAAAAACACAAATTTGCCTTTTAGCGTCATCTCGTCAATTTCCAATCTAATCACGTCACGTTTCGTCGTTAACACGCAAACGCAAAGCGCTCGATCCTCTTCGTCGTCAATTATTTTCGTACGTGTTTACGTCAATTTCAAAAAATGACAATAAAGGCCCGAAAAAAAGATTTTTAAAAAGATGTAATAACACGCTTGGCTTTTCCTCTCATTGAATAAAATGTGCATCACCTTACAATTTGGAGATATTAAGTTGAACCGGCCCCACCCACCGATTCGCCACACTTTTCATCTCGTCGGGCTATTTCCGCGCGCTAATTCTATGTTATTTCATTTCCCCTTCACCTAATTTTCCATTTAAAAAGAACCTAAAGAAGACATTTTCAACCAGCTTATTCAAATCAACCCCCAAAAGTGTACGAGCGAAAATACGAGTTCGCTTTCGGCTAGCAATCGCCTGGCAATACAAGTTAGCATTAAAAATTTTACCAAATTATTTCTCTGCATAGCTGTAACGCGAACGTGCGTATTACGCTGTAATTTAATTTGCATGTAGCATAGGTTACAGATTTTGATCAAAACGGCGGCACAGTATACTAGGTTGTGTTTCCGTCTTTTCTATTAAAGTAGAACCCAAGTACCATATTTTTATTTACCCTTTTCTTTTACGTCAAAGTATAAAAACGAATGAAGGAAGAAAGGGAGAGAAGTATTTTTCTAGTAATTTCAATTGACAGCTTCTATCGTGCATCTGCCTATCATCATAACCGCGTGTCAATTACCCTCGCAACTTGCTGTTGACATCACATGCTGATAAAAATATCATAGAAAATATGTTACCTTAATACACGCACACATTTTCGTCTTAGAAAAAAAAAAAAGCTCGCGCTACAATCATAAAGCAACAGATGACATCGAGGTAGGGTAGCTTAACTATTACCATAACCTACACGCCTTCCGTGTATTAAATTAATAAATAAACAATCTTTCAGTATGCAGTATTAAAAAAAAAAAGATCTAACGTTGACATAAATTATTTCACTTACGGTGCCAAGTTTCAAAAGCTTCACCATCCAAACATTGCTTATGCTAATTAGAAATGAGCTTAGAAAACAGGCAAATAATCGTATTAGAGTTGAAAAGCTCTTTAAAAAAATACGAGCTAGGTTTAACAAAGGTAAATAAAGAAAATCAACACGGATAGTGTACAGACTTATACTTTAGTTTATGTTATTTAAGCCTTTAGTTAGAAAGCTAAAACAAAGTTTCTTATCTTTCTTCAAATAGAACTAGTCTATTATGCAAAACTAAGTCTACCGGTATCACGTTTTAATTGTTGTTTAGCTTCATCAAATTATAAACGAAGTTTTTCCGTTTAACTATAGAATCCTAAAATGTAATAGATAAATATCTCAGGTACTAGTAATAAAATTATTATTGTTGAAATGTTTTTAGTTGCTACTTGACGAAACAAAATTACTAATAAACTACTAAGAGCCATCCAATTTTTTTTAAAATTATTTAAATCTGTTAAGTAAATAAATTATACATAATATAATGATAAAGCTAACAAAAAAATATTGAGCTACACGTCGTTTCCTATCCTGACAAATGTGCTCGTTCTCAGGAGACCATTAAATATTACCTAACGTCAGGCTTAGTTAAAAAAAACTTCAAATAAAATATATTTTTCGTCTAAAATTACCATTCTTTAAGTTAAAAGATGAATTAATAATCTAAAAACAATACAGTACAGTGAAACTCCAATATTCGTCATTAATCCGTTCCAGAGAAATTGACGAATGTCGAATCTGACGAATATCAGATCAACTTTTCCCATAGGAATACAATGAAAATGATTTAATCCGTTCCCAGCATTGAATTTTGCATGTATACCTTTAAGAAAAAGCAAATTAACTCAAAAATCTTTTAATTTTCATATTAATTATTTAATATTGCTTTAACTTTAACCCAAATTTACTTGTCTTGCTGTTCTAATGATTTATCAGCATTTTCACACCACTCACTAGTCTAGCACTCATTTGTTTAAAAAAAATTTTCAAATTTTCAAATTTTTTTTTTTTTGCTATGATCTTTAAAATTCACACTAATACTGACGATCAGCTGACTGAAAATAGCGTCAAAAGTGTGACAAATATTGAACAAGAAAAAACACGACGAATATCAGAAATGACGAGTATTGGTGCGGACGAATATTGGAGTTCCACTGTATTATCAAATTCAGGGTTGAGAACGAATCAAACCATTTTTTAGTTAATTCTTATAGGAAAAACTGATTCGATATTATTTTATCCTTCCCTCGGGAACGGATTAAAGAGAAATACGGGAGTTCCACAATAAATAAATAATTTACATTTGAAAAAAAAAAAAAAAAACATTTAAAGAATTTTTACCAAATATTTTGAAACTGAATGTTTTTGTCACTCAAAATAAGAACTGCGCAATTTAAAAATGGTAAAACGAAAACTTTATTAAATAAAATGCGAAGATCTTCGCATCACTTGTCAAACAATTTCACCCACTTTATTATTCCTATTAATTTCAATATAGACGTAAAAAGATATCGATAAAAAAAATAATTTCTAACAATTTAATTTACAATCCAGGCATCTGAAGTGTGTGAAATTGATAAACTCGCACAAAAGATGAGTTTGAAAACTCCGTCTGAAAAAACGCCTTAGCGATTTCGCCATTGTTTACGCATCAAAATAAGGGCGCACCGAATCACTTTTCCGAACTAATGAAAAAAGAAAAATTTTGAAAAAGAAAAAAAAAAAAAAAATGAGCGATAAGACAAAATAAAAAAAAGTCTGAAATTGACTGAAAGATGCTTCTTTGATATTAAGCCGAGAATTATTGTTCCTCACAACATGAATAACGGATTGTAGAGCCAAGTTTGCACGGCAGCAACAAAAGCCACCGGAAACCCATTTCATACGAAATTGAGTAAAATAAAAGTGGAATAAAACGAAGATAAAAGTAAAAACCTCTTCCATATTGTGTTTAGCCAGAAGGCAAGCCTTTCAAATTGACGTCAACAAAAGTCTTCATAAAAATATCGCTCAAAAGTAAAAGTGTGCTTTGAAAACAAAACGGCTTCGTGCTATCGATAAGTTATATCTTGTCCAAAGGACCAAGTGAACTTCGCCGAATAAAAAACACAAACGCTGTAATTCATGTAATATCATAATAACGATTAAGTTAAAACAACATCCAAGAAAGAAAATGCACCCGTACAAATAAATGGCCACCAAGGTTAAAGAATAAGTACACTTGCAATAACTTACAAAAAAATAAAATAATAATAACAATACCAGGACGTAATTAATTACGAGGCATTTGTGTATTACTGCAACTAAAACTAAAAATAGCTAAATACTTGGGGTATTTAAAAAGTAAGTTTCCCTCATCAAAAAAAAAACAAAACAAAATAATAATTACAAACAATATTCATTTACTTTTGTACACTGTAACTTTCACCCCTTTCCAAGAATTTTTGATACCAAAACAATAACTTTTTGACTTCCTCTTGTAGAACTCTGCCGCCAATTGATGTTTTTTTCGGTTTTTTTTTTAAAATATTTTCCAGTTTTTTTCCATTTTCATAAAAATTTTCATTCTTTTCCCAAAGTTTTTTTTTAAACTTTTTTTATCGATTATTTTAAAAAAAATTTAAATCTATTTAAAATTAATTATTTTTACGAAATTAATTGGAAATAGACGAAATTTTGCTGCAAAATTATGTATAAGGTGGGAATCAAAATGCTGTTGTTTTGGTACCAAAAATGCTCAGAAAGGGGTGAAAAGTACAGTGTATGTAGAAAAATAGTGTACAAACGTAAATAAATATTGTATGTAATTATTTTGTTTTTCTTTTGTTGAGAGAAACTTACTTTATAAATACCCCTAGTAATAAATGTTAATATAATGTAAATAAATGCAATTATATACAGTTTTATATTCGCCTTCCAGTTTAATCTTATGGCATCTAAATAGATAACTACCATGATACTTACTGATTGATCATACTTGTTTAGAAATTTCGCTAAACATAAATTTTTTCAAGTGACTAATGATAGTTATTTTTTAAAATAAAATGTATATTTAAAATAATTTTGTTATCACTTAACGCTATCTTCTTCAATTATAATGACCCATTAGTTACGGGTTACAGTAGAACATAAAAACCAAGATCGATAGCGTCTTTAATAAGCTACTACTACTGTATCTATAAAAAAATATATACCGGTACCCTGTAAATAAAAAAAAAATATTGATTTATTTCTCACTTTAAGAGTCTTTTATTTTGTTTAAAAAGTTCTTATAATTCCTCGAAAAACAAAACTTTTTTTGTCTTATTTTCCAGGTCCTAAAACTTCAGCTAAACTAAAAATAAAAACTATCATTATCATTTCAATGTAAGCTTATGCCATCAAAAAAAAAAAAAAAAAAAAAACTAAATCACAGATCTCGAAAAGTTATTCCACTGCACCAAACAATTCGTGTAATTGTGTCACGCCACAAACAAAACACAATAAACAACAATAAATCCTAACAAATGTTTAAGTTACGTAAAGAAGTCTGAGATTAAAATCGATGTAAGACTATTTTCGATTTCTCTTCGGCGCAGATAAAATCTCAAATTTACGTCACATGCCTGTTCAAGAAAACAATTTAGTAGACCTACAATATCGTATATCAGCGCTGCACAATTTCAGCATTTCATAAATTTTAATAAAATAAAAAATTGTAATAAGTTTGGCATTGTTTATACGTATAGCGCAAATTTTTTTTTATATATATAGAATCATTACCTATTCCATAAATATATAAAAAAAAATGAGGGTGCCGCGGCAAATGGTCTACAAAATGTTTTATTTTCGTCTTTTCTCTTTCCGAGAAAAATCTCTGAAGCTCGACAGAAATTCAAATCCAGTACCCTGCATACATTGTAAATATCTACCGTACGTAAAGGTAATATAACTCATCAGTTAGAAGGGGAAAAGCAAAAAAAAAAAAAATATATAATTTTTTTTCCTCACGAAAATGCATTTGAAACCGTCAAGTGTTTTCACCCTCTTTAAGAATTTAAATTCCGGAATAAATTTTCTTCGAGACTTCCAAAAAAAAAAAAAAAAAATTCTGTGACTCGCACATGGAACAGGTAACATAACTCACTCAATCACATGCTGGCATTCCGATTGGAAAAACACAGAGGTGGAAAAAGCGGTGCTCGAAGAACGTAACCAGCCATCAGCTAGACGAAATAAACCCGATCTCTATGCATCTTAAACGGCGTGTGAAACCCGAGCTTAATTCGCTTTTTACTCTCGCAACCCTGACATCTGCCAGCAAAGCGAAAAAACTGACGAATATATTTCTTCATCCAAGTCGAGTACAAAAATGATGATGAGATAAAAAAAAAATAATAATACAAAAAAAAAAAAACCGCACCACATATACACACAAATTATATCCTGAATTTTCCATGCTCTGTAATCGATTCATTTGGTGCTTTACTATTATTCAAGGCAAGATAATAAAAATCGACGTTCAAAGTATTACAAAGCAGAAACAAAAGCAGAAATGATGATGTAGCCAGTTTTAAGAAGCTTAGCGTTTTCTACATTCAAGTCTAGCTTTAATGCGTTAAACTTTTCGTCACTCGTAACTCTTTTCTCTCACTCCATCTTCCTTTTCAATTGAACGATGATGCGTAGAAAGAAAAGAAAAAAAAAATATATCGTTGTATATTAAAGAATTATAGATGTCGATTTCTTCGAGCAGAAACGCGTAAAATGTAAAACGAGCGTAAATAAAAATGATAAGCAAAGACGACGCATAATGAGCCTACACATAACATTCATATTTGTAAAGTATCGAAAAAAAACACTTTTTGTAAAAAAAATAAAATAATCGATACCTTATCATTTGAAAGTCATATTTTCTATTGTCAAGACAAATTTTCGTTTTATGAATGTATTCTCTAAAAAAACCCCAGAATTATAAATTTCAAAAATATTCTCTTTAATCCAAAGTAATTGACAAATAAAATCAGTTAATAAAAAATAAAATATCCCAAAATTTATGCGCGAGGGTTATTATTAAAATGACCTCTAAAAAAACCCGAATTATAAATTTCGAAAATATTCTCTTTAACCCAAAGTAATTGACAAATAAAATCAGTTAATAAAAAATAAAATATCCAAAATTTATTTGCAAAGGTTATTATTAAAATGACCTCAAACTGCAAATTCTCTCTGGGAATCATTTCGAGATTATAATTTTCATAAACGTTTTAGCTGGATGATACTCAAAATTATTATAGTATAGCCTGCGCATAACAAGAAATTTAATACGGTACCAAGAAAACTTTTAAAAAAATCAAAAACCTGATAAATTTATATTAATACTGTATATACCGTATATTTTTTTTAAAAAAATAATTTTCCTCGTAATTTATTTCTACGGAAACCAACAAATATTTTATTGATATAAGAAATTAAGTTTACTCAAAATGCATTCGAAACCTAAAAAATTTTAAAACTAAAATAATGCTAAATGAATTGTAAAGGAATGCCAGAAACATGACCATGTAACCAAGCATCTTTTTATTTGAATTCGCCAATACAAAATATTATAGTTTTAAAATAAATAGTCAAAAAAGACTTACTTTACGAAAAACAACTAAAATATTTTTTCGGTTAAAATTTGTTTAATATCAGATATACCGGGTGTTTGAAATGTTACTGCCTTTATACAACTTTCGCCTGTTATTAAAAAAAAACCATCAAAAATAAAAATGTAAAAATGGTGCCATTTTACAGAGAGACTCAGAAAGTTTTTTCTGCATAAAAACAAATTTTTTGTTAATTCAAAAAATGTTTTAAAAAAAAATTTAAAAACCGAAATTCAAAAAAGAAAAAAAATTCTCATGCTAAAATTTTTTCAAAGAATATTAAAAATATTTTTTATAAAAAAAATAAAAATGAATTTTTAGCAAACTGTTACGAAATTAATTGTGTACGTTTAATATACTCTCTAGAGTCTCGATGCTTTAAAATGAATGCCGTTGATGCAGCCGAGCGTATTAATAATTAAACGCTTATGAGACACACAAGTCCGACTAATATTTATAATTATTATAAATTGTTCACATTTCAAATGTCTGTAACAATGTTTAACTAGTTACATTATTTTTAAATTGCCGTTACATTTTTATTACATTGTTATTAAAGGACGATACTACTGAAATGTGAGTCAAAAGTAACTTTTTGAATTTTTTTAAAATATTTTTCGAATTTACTAAAAAATTATTTTCATACACAAAAAACTTTCTAAATTGCTAAGTTATCTAAAATGGCCACATTTTTAAATTTTTATCGTGGGTAGGTTTTTTATACGAGTACTGTATTAACATTTCAAGCACGCTGTATTTTAACTCATTTTTGAATACCACAAATAAAGCGCAATAAAAATATCGAACATTTATTCGATAAACCGTCTATCGGGAAAGAAGGTATGGCTATTCCTTATAATATTGTGATGCAATGAGAAGTTACATAAATACGGTCATAAGTCGCTGTGTTGTACTACGACACCGCCTACGCTTTTAGTAACGAAAAGATTTGAAAATAAGATATATCCCGAGTAAAAAATCATACATTTTTCAATAGCGTCAAAAATAGTTGCGTATTGACATAGAATGTACTGTATTGTAACTTCTTGTCTTTCATTTTTCCAAGTGGCAGTTGAATCATCTGCTTGAGTCTAGACCGTTTCCTGATCTTTACGTTAAAAGTGTTTACAATAGAATTACGCATCAAAATTCAAGATGCGCGCACACAAACACACCTAACACACTCTTTCAACTTTTATACTCTTCGAAACTCCTCCTCCGATTGCATTGATCCGAATTTTTAAGTCGAATGCAGAAGAATGAAGATGAACAAATCTACGTGCAGTAAGCACTACTTGCACAATATCAGATACGAACCAAAAAGCGTGAAAATTCAAATTTGCGTCAAAAGTAATAAAATATAGTTTTGTCAACCCCATTTATTATACGAGATTTATATTTCAAATTCTCAAAAATTTGTCGATAATTTATGGCGTTTTTATCATCATATTTATTTCTAACAAAAATTTTGCGGTGCGACAAAAAACTACAGCACAGTACTGTAATTCATTTATTACTATGTAGGCGTTTAACTTTCATTATATTATATCAAAATCTGCAAAATAATAAATTTACATATTTTTAAACTTCACAAAAGATCCTTCAATTTGAGCGAGAAATTCCATTCCCCACAAGCCTCATTATTATGTTTTAATACAGTGGGATTAAATTCCAAATTAAAATTAAACTTTTTCTTCAAAAACAAATAATTTTTTATTCAAACACTGTCATATAAAAAAAATTAAAATGTGGAGTTTTAATGGAAATTAGACTTAAAAATATCAATTTGTAGGCAAAGAGTTCGCACAAGTAGAGGATTAAGTGCAATTTATTAGCATTCAAGCGTAACCAGACTATTTTTTTTTAAATGCTTTATTATGGCTCAATTGGAATACTGTACTTGCTGCCATAACTAAGTATGTCCTATTCCCCCACATGTACAATGAAGTTTGGGCAATAATTTAGTATTTGTTGCAATTATTAGCTCCTTAAAAAAGCAATTTTTAACCCCATTTAGAGTAATATCTAGGCAGGTCTAGAATTTAGATTTAGCTTTATAGAAACGACATTTTAAAATGCAAATGCATGGAAAGTAAGTGTGGAGAACAAATTCAGCTTAAGTTGAAATATGAGTTTGAAATTTGAGTTTGCCAAAATTAGCAAAAACGAATATACAGTACATGTTATTCCGGAAACCCCTTCAATTATACATGTAAGTTTTAATTATAATTTCAATTTTTATAATTAATACTACTATATTTCTCGTAGCTATTTAAACGATCTTAATATAAAAAAACTTGTTAACGACAAGGAAGAAAACAAGGCTTCCTATTTCAGCAATATTTACAGAAAATTTTTTTAATCATCAAACAAAAAAATGTCTTTTCATAAGAATTTTTTTTTTTTTCTGTTGTTGTTGCCGCAGGATCAGTACTAGTCTTGTGTTTACTTCCTTCTGTTTTTAGTTCAACCCTTACATCGTGATGCTATGCGAATAAAAATAAGATAATACACCATGCTTAGATTTTTTTAATATTTATCGCTCAACCACCGCTTCGCCCGCTTACTACCTGGAGAATACGCTATTTTCAATTTTTAACCGAAAGCTTCTACGATATCAACAATGTCAAGAAAAGAAAAGAAAAATGCGAAAGAGAAGAAGCTATTAAATGTTATTAAAATTTGAAATTGCGTTCGTTGCTCTCGACTCACAACAAACAACATGGGTTAAATAAATAAACACAGAATAAAAAAAAAAATGATTAGAAGATACATTCAACCTAAGACAAGTAAAAAACGCGTGGGTGAAATATTGTTCGCTACCTGTGCGCATACATGCACGGAAAAAAATTGCAAGCGAAACTCTATAATACATAATACTGTAGTACTTTAGTCAGCGGTGTCATCTAAAATGTCATTCCACTCTCTGCGCAACTAAATATACACTACCAGAATATATATATAAATAAATAAAAGACTCGCCAAAATAAAAAAAAGTTCAGAGAAGAAGATAGGCTATAATATCGTTCACAAAATCGATATTTAGTTTCACTTTCTCAAAACACTTTGAAGAAGACCACTGTATTCGGCGGTATCCACTATCGCTTTTATTCATCTCGATGATGTGACACACTCGCTAACATATGCTTTGTATAGACACTTGTGTTTTCGATAGTTTATTCTCTATAGGCTATAGAAAATGTTAAAACTAAAAGCAAAAACATACCAAACATCAAAACAAATAGTGCAAAGCAAAATAAGACGATAGAATTTCCTCTTCTTAGAAATGTTGTTTTCGTCTCTTATTGAAATTAATTCGTAGATCTACGTAACCTAAAACACGTATAACAAAATCCCCAAGTCAAGTAGTGTTCTCTTATAATATTATTCCAACTATAAATCTATGCAAAAATCACAATTTTAAGAAATTTAACAATGGATCGAAAAAATTCGAGTAATTCCATTTGAGAAATGCAGTAGTGCCTTGTCGGTAAAGGCTTTCCTCAAAAAGGCTCCAAGATTAGATTAAAATGATAAGATCCGTGTACCTGGCCGGATTCGTAAATGGAAAGGCCAAGAATCAAATTTGTTCATAGGATGTCAGCAATCTAGTTATGTGCTTTTGTAACAGGCATACGCAGTTTAGAATTTGCTGAGTAATTGCATTTATCTTATCCTTAATTGGTTTTTGGCTTTGAGAAATTTATCTAGTTGTCGATTTTATTGTATGTACAGTACCGTTTCGCCCATTGAACGAACATAATGACCACGTGGTACACTGTCTGAATTTAATACCTAAAATTCAAAAACAATGTACACCTAATACTGTTTTTACACGGGGGATATTCGTGTAAAAAAAGTAATGGGGGAATTCTGGGCTACTAAAAAATACATACAGTATTATCAAAAAATAATTAATACATAAATAAAAGTATGAAAAATTCCCAAAATAAGCAAAAAATATTTTTGAAATTGGTGAAAAAACCGTGTTATTTCAAAATTCCACCGGGTGTATAATGCTCGACATTCGATAATTTTTTTGCAAAAACACAACTGTATTAGTGTTCATTTTCGTCTTAAAACCAAACCTTTCACATTGTACTGTACTAAATTATTATTAAAACTACAATAAAAGCTTTTAGAACTAAATTACCGTATATGAATGTCTATATTGACCAATACTGTTAACATTTTGAACAACAGTTTAAATTATTAAGTCTTTAGATATGTCAACTTTTGCTGAAAAAATGTTGAAAAAAGTTTCTAAATAAATAACAACATTTCTACAAACCAACAAATATTTGTGGTAAAAATACAAATAAAATTATTGTGGCTTTTATTTTTTTCCTGTGCCAAGAAAAAAAAAACTCCCCGGTTTCGTACCCATTGCGCTATTAGAAGTTAACTGAATTTAATCCTCATATAACGAATGACACAAACATAAACTACAAACATTTAATTTTTTTTTTCTTTTCGAAATTTTCATTCTTCTTCCTTTAAGTTTGTGTGGACTTTGAACACTACTAAATCAACACCATAAAAGTGATGACAAAAGTTTCTTTCTTCCATCATCAAAGTAGACTTTTCGCAATGTTTTCTCATTATTTTAAAGCTGCTGAGAGCGCCTGCCCAAAAACTACGGCCAATAATGTTCTCACATCTTCTATCAAGCTATAAAAATGAAAGTGAATGATGGCTACCATATCTTAATGTGCCATCCTCTTCCATCCACACAACCGTTAAACGTACAATATTGTTATAGTACCGGCCGCTGTTTACTTTTAACTTAACTCGAAAAGCTGTCATTCCATCAAGATGATAAAAACCCGCTATAATCAAGCTTTTTCCAAATAATATAATTGATACGCTTGACACATCTTTATAAATGTAATCTCTAAGAAAGATTCACCCTGTATTATTATAGTCCTTTGTAATAAAATGAGCAACTGACTATCTTTCCGCCTTCATCCAATTTTTTTTCTTTTATTATTATTTTTAACTTGTATGTAAATCGATAGCCTTTATTATTAATGCATCGATCCTATTATTATGTTCGTGGCCAACATTCATTTATCTTCATTCTGATACGCTATTGTGTGGCTCAACCAATCCCTCAATCAATCCAAAACCAAAAAAAAATAACTATTAAAAAAACAACTACAGTCACATTTTTTTAAAATTAAAAATTAATGTAAATTTAGTGCGATGACCATTTACTATGACATAAACACACTAATCGATATTTAACCTAATTGCAATCAACTTCAATAAGTAAGAATATTTTAATTGAAAATAATTCACAAAAACCATTTTATTAAGGTAGGCCTACTCAAATGGCTTAACAAAACTTTATAGAGTAGAAATCCAATATTCATCCGCTCCCATATTCGTGTAAACCAATATTCATCCTAAGATCCGATATTCGTTCTGTTTTTTTGTTTAAATTTTCAGAAAATTAAAAAAAAAAAACCCAGGTATTTTCTTAAAGGTTCTTACAAGCAAAATTAAAGGTTGGGTTTTTAATGCATTTCTATTAAGAAAAACTGATCCGATATTCGTTCGTTCCAATATTAGTTTTCTCTTCTTGAACGGATTAATGACGAATATTGGAACAAAAATTCGCCACGCGTTTGAAAAAAAAAATAATAATAAAAATTAAATTGATTTACGAGTTACGTGCACTTACAAAAATTTATACCCAACAATATTTTTTTTTCTCCTAAAAGAAAATCGATAAAAAGAAAATCTTTTTGGAATGGAAGAGAAAAAACTATTTTACCTCAAGTTTTAGTATAGAATTACTTTAGAAATACAGTTAGACCCTTTTCACCTTCTATATTGACTGAATCTTACACCGTAATTGTTCGCAATTTATATTCAATGAAACGTAGGTTTAACGTAATTTACAAATATACCCTAAGCGAGTTTAATTAAACTTTAAACTACCGTATGTCACGAAATAACTACTCTGACGTCAAAAAAAAAAAAACGAATATTGCGTGCAATTTCCGTATATTTTTAATAAACGTAAAGCCTAGAAACGTTTCGTTTTAAATAAAGCTCTTGAATTATTCGACAGCGTATCTTCATTCTAAAAACCCTTGGTAAATGCCCTTTAAATTTTTCAGCAATCACAATTGGGGATTCCATCTTTTCCAAAGCCGAAATCGAAAAAAAAAAAAAAAAAAAAAAATACAACAGAAAAGAAAAACCTTTTTGTTTTAAATTTAAAGGACTTAAAAAAGAAAACCTAATATAACTCTTACAAAATTGCATCTAAAAAATTTCTTCTCCCCATGAAACTTTTTTTTTTTTTTTTTACTTTTTTTTCCTCCACATTCTCATCTCATCTCTTTCAGTGTCTGTCTCGAATTGGCTTTCCCAAAAAAAAAAATCGTCTTTACACGTGCGGAGCGTGTTTCATCATGCGACGTGATTTGGCTTCCAACTTTAGCGTCAGATAATGACGTCACGCCTGCATCCTTCTCGAGATATAAAAAAAGAAAAAGAAACACCGAGGCATAAAATCCCATCGGGAACCGTTACGAACGTACAGCCGTAGCCACACACACACACACACGAGCCGAAAGGTACAATCGCGGAGTTGAGTACCGACACTATCACAATATTCAACTACTCTTGGGTCTCTCCAAGCCGAAAATATTGATCGTCACATCGATCATATTATGAACCCCCACCACCACCACCCGCTAACGTTAAGAGCTGCTATATCAGTTTTCAATAAAACGACGCGATGAGTACAACAACAACAACAACTACTTTAACAAAAGAAAACGCGTGCAATTCAAACTCATCCATCCACTTGCATCGTCGATCACTATCGATAAGAAAATATCGTCAGGGTGTGGCACTACTTTTTTTTTTGTTTGTTTGTGTGAGTTACAAAACCCTACTGTAAACTTACATGTATTTTAAGTTATCTTAAATAGAAAGAAGAAAAAAGTGAATAATAATAATAATAATAAAAAAAGTTGGATGAAAAATAATCGATCATTTCGCCGCCATCGCTGTTACCATTACCACTCGATTGCTTCGTCCGCTCCGATGAATCTCATCGACCATTAGCCGTACACACACAATCGATCCAATTAACCAAAGTCGACCGCAATTTTCAATGCTTCAAATACTATTACTTACTATTATACACAACCCCTTCTTTTTTTTTTTTTTCTTCCTGCAATTTCTTTTCTTAACCATGACGACGTCACTATCTATCGATAATCAACCTTCGTCAAAATTCAAAAACCATTATAACGGTCATTGAGCGCTCTCAATAAACATCCAAATTGATAACTATATATGTAGGAGGGAAGAAGAAAAATATTGAATGGCGTATTAATAAATTTGTACTGCTATTTGCCCGAGAAAATTTATTGAGCATCATTTTTCAAATTGCTTTTTTTCTTCTTTCTTCTGCTTAGTAATAAGGCTATATAGGCGATTATTTACAAATTGATGTTGATCTCAGTCATCTGAAGGCATTTTCAATTGCGCTCGTTCAAAACATTTTTCAATTCAGGAGATGTTATCATCTTCAATATTTTCTAAACAATTTTTTTTCTTTCCCCTTCTTTTAAAATTAGATACAGATTCTACGTACCGTATGCGAAATAATCCTCCTTGTGTTGAAAGTATTTCAAAGTGTTCTTAAAAAAAAAAAAAGGATTTCACATCACCTAAAAATCTTTTTTTTAAATCTATTTATTTTTATTCATTCGTAGATGCTAATTACGTTTTAAAGTAGCTTTAATATACATTTATCATCACAAAGCTGCGAAATGAAAATGCAAAGCGCTTATTTTAATTTCATCACAAATTTAATCTGAATATCTTTTGTGTAACCCAAAAAAAAAAAAAAAAAAAAATTTTACATTTCGTTGAATTTCATTCATTCACAATTATTCAGTTTTTGCAAGTCCGCTTTATTTATATGCTTATGGCTTCCCAGTTAAAAACTTAATAAAATTAGTAACATAATATTAAATTAATTTTTAAAAAGTTTGTCTAGACCAGGGACTAATTTTCACAAAAGAACTTTTGTCTTAATGTACAAATTTTTCACACATTCACAATAAATATTTACGAGTTATAAGCTGCAGCTGCTCTCCTTACAACCTAAAAACATCTTACGTGTCACCAAGTATTTTGGTTGAAATAATTTTAATTTCAAATCATTAAAAAAATAATAAACTTTTAGGATTACTAATCTTCATTAAGACTCAAATTAATAAAGTTAATTTCATATAAATCTTAACTGAATCGTTGCACGCCCATAATCCATAAGAAACCAATTAAACATACTCCATTACTCTCGCTTAATTACCATGTAAAATGATCTTCACAAGCCCCTTTAATAATTAAAAATTAAGGGAAAAAAAAAAAAATCCAAATCGTATTATATTACATCGAAATTAACGACAGCAATCAGCAAATTAATAATAAAAAGAGGGAAAAAATACGGTAAAGACTAATTTTTTATAATTATTCAATTATAATAATAATTGTACTTAAATTCACACACAGCATTGAATTTGTTTACATTTAATTAATTTAATTTCGTTCGGATTTTTTGTTGTTGTAATAGGAGCACAAATCGAACATAAAACAGCATCCGCAAATATTATATTAATTCAATTTTTTTCTGAGATCTATAATTCAAATAATAAAAGCAATTATTTTCACTCAGCATTAATTAAGTTATTTTCATTCACTATCAAGTTTTGAATCACGAAGCGCAGTAAGTGAACGAAAATGGAAAACAACTTGTGGAACGGAAGTAAAGGTTCCAGGAGTCGAGGCATTTCAAAATAACAATATCAGCTCTGACAAGCCTAAAAAAAAAAAACAACAACAACACGACCTAAATTTTTAAAATTAAATCACGATAAAATAATGTATGCTTTCGAGCTTCACGTTTCATTAACATATTTACTAAAACTGATTACCAACGTCGAGGAAAGAATAAATCAGCGCTGAATTTTTAATAAAAACATCAAACTCGCCTATATAACTTATGCGAAATAATAAATTTCTCCGGCTAAAAGTTACAAACCAACGTGTTAAACATATTCATGTCAGCTTTTAAATAACTTATGTCAACTTCCCCAATTTTAATAAAGGAATATTATTTATTATCTCTAACCGTGGAATAAGATCGAGGGAGATAACGAGCTAGAGATTTAACGCCGCTGACCTTTAAAAGCAGTCCCAGAGAGCTAACCAAAAAACGGTGGACTTTTCCGCTACAAGATTTTACACTCTGCGCTGTTTAAATAATATACGAGCACATTTATTTTCCACACCAGCGTTTACCACGCACGCGCCGTACATCTTTTCACTAACAGCACGTACCGTACATCTTTTCGCTAACAGCACGCGCGGTGCTGGAGGCGTTTTAACTACTTTATACACTTTTAAACTACTGTACTCCTCGTTTAACACGCCTACACTATCCTTCTTACGTCAAGCTCCAATGACTAAATTTCCGCTTGGATCTTTTGCAAAAATGTCATTGGTTAACAGCAGAGACTAGTCTCAAAGCAATTTTAAGAATTTATGTTATAACTAAATAAATAACAATAAATAATTGCGACGAAAATACCGTTTGTAATCTTTGATATTTATTTTGGAACAATTTTTGTAATACCGGTATAATTGTACTGTACTCACAAAATAATGGCGAAGTTTTGCAATTCAAAAAATTTAAATAATATTATACCGTAAGCAAAAAATTTTTGATAATCCGTTTTCAAAATGCAATATTCAAAATAACGCATCCAAAATAACTACAGATAATTTCAAAAAGTACGGCAATCCTAAATCCTAATTATTATAATTAGGTTAGATACAGTATAGGATCTTCGTTGGAAAACGATAGTTTTGAAACATGAATAAATCAGCCGAATTATTTTAATGAAAATGAATTATTTTTTTTATATTTACGTTACTTAACACCTCTCATTTAATAATAAAAAACAATTTTTGGAATATGCCCCCCTACAACTGAGTCGGCACTTGTAAACGTGTTCACTTTGACGGCTAAAGCTTTTGCGGACTTCCAGTCTGCAGCTGCCGACTGAACCTCGGCACGTGTCGGCATCTACCATAGGATTAATGCAAATTTCTTTAAATTTCCTTGAGCGCATTAATACGCGCTGACTCAGTAGTAGAGGGGTCATATTCCAAAAATTGTTATTTTTTTTATTATTAAAATTAATGAGAATAGTTAACTAATGTAAATATAAAAAAAAATAATTCATTTTCATTAAAATTCGGCTGATTTATTCATATTTCAAAACTATCGTTTTCCAATGAAGACCCTATACTTCTGCTGTTAATTACTTTTATTCTGATTTTCGATAGCATGTAAACATTATCAAAGGGCATCATCATCACGCAAGATTGCCCTCCATCACACTCTTAACATAAAACGTAGTAAAATATTTATTTGGGATAATGAAGCTTCGGCCAATAAATGTGAGTTTAACGAAACTAAAGAAAGAGAGACGAAAACAAAGCCTATATTTTCCACAAATAAAATAACAAACCTAATTTATTAAACCTAATAATTTATTACCGGCAGACATTTAACAAAAAAAAAATCCACTAAAATAAAATAAAATGTTTTTAATAAAATTATACCGGTTACTAAAAAAAAATATTTCAAACCTTGAAAACAATTTCCTTACTCTAGAGACAATTTCGGAACCCTAAAAGTGGAACTATCATACTATGTAAACTTGGTCAGGTACAACTTTTGATATTGATCTACAGTGACATTTAACTTCGTTTCAAGTGGATTTTTATTGAAGAAATAAAAATAGTCTTCAATCTAGAGAGTAGTAAAGTATTGGGTCTCAAATAAAAGCCCTTTTGCGTAAAAAACTCACAAAACTTTAAAAAAAAAAAAAAAAACATTTTGCCATAGAAAACAGTGCGAAAATCGTAACCGAAACTTGTAAACAAGCTACAAATCACTAAAGCTAGATTAAAAAATCCTACAGCAAGAAAATATAAGTTGCTCTATAAATACTAAAATACAACACGGCGTACATTTTAATCTTATTATTTTTTTATATACGAGTATGTACTTTATTTACAGCTTTTTATAGCCATTTTTTCTCCCCTTCTCATTGACACCAGTAAAAACAACCTAGAAAATCCTATTAACGACACCTATCAAACAAAATAATCCACGAAAAAAAACAACCTGTCTGAATAGGATTTAACGAAAGCACGAGTGTCATTCAGTGACCCGAAGTTCGAAAAGTAAAAGCGTTCCAAATCCGCAGTTTCATTTATACGCTAAAACTCTTCTCTCACATCGAGCACCGTAATATTGTGCCATGCCACTCTACTCTATAATAATATTATTATATTAGCGTTTTAAAAAAGATTTAAAGTCAAAATGTCGAAACCCCGACTTTTAATTTGCTCGATGCTATTTGCGAAATTAAGCTCTTGAACTTATCGGAACAGAAAGCGTTTATTGTTGCAAGTACGATAATCAAGGTCTGCAGATAATGAACTGTAATAGTAGCTTTTTCTCTCCGAAAATTGACATTTCCATGGCAACGAGTGTGGAGGAAGATGTTAGATTCAGTATCGTTCTCAATGTACGGCCGCGTGTCAGTGACGGTCAAAGGTCACCCGTCATTTCAACCCCAATTCCCTATTCTGTTCCGTTCTGCACTTTTCTTCCATTCAACTTTATCAAATATTAAAAGCGAAAAACTTCAATTAAATAAAGGAGCGCTAATGGAGGAGAGTGTTTTTTCTGTACTTAATTTTTGATAAGATTTTTTTTTTTTCCATCTCGAAATGAACGCAAAAAGTGCGAAAAAAAAAAAAGGAAGTGAAGTAAGAAATGCAAGTTAACTCTTATCTTGAAGATATATTTCCTTTTTACCCCTTTTTTTATTATCTTAGTTCAGGTTTTTGTAACATTTAGAAAAGCCCGTCTACCCGCAGCCTAATTTATAAAAATGACGTAAGCGTCAATCTTAATACATTAAATATTTATACTTAATTTTTTAGACATCCTTAATAAATATAAAGAAAAAAAAACCATCAACGTCTACAATTCTAAAATAGAATTCACCGCAATTTTTATTTAATGTTCGTTCATTTCACTTTTTATAAGTGCATGTAATGTATATTTTTTTTCTCTACTTTTTCCCGTGCAAAAAATAGATTAACAAAAAGTCATAAACGAAAAAACTTTCTCAATTTTACGTGTGCATAAGTTTATTTTAATGTTTTTTTTACTATTGGTAATTATTACAATAATAAAATTTCCCGAAAAAATTTCCAAGAATCCAATGAGATTTTTGAAAGCGTTAAATTCATCGTCTTTACCGTCTCAAGCGTTAAAAATCTCTTTAAAAAGTGATTATTTTTTATAATGTTGTCCAAAATATATCATCAAACTGTACGTGCCTACGCGCAATTAAAAAGCAGGATTTAAAAATACTTTAAAAAAATTAATTTCTACATCTCAAATTTATTTTACAACTTCCTGTATTAAAAAAAAAAAAAAAAAAAACGTTAGAAACCTATTACAATATAGGGTGTTCGTTGGATGACGTTAGTTTTGAAACATGAATAAATGAGTCGAATTTTAATGAGAATGAATTATTTTTTTTAGATTTACAATAATTAACACCTCCCATTTAATAATAGAAAACAAATTTTGGAATATGGCCTCTACAACTGAGTCGGCACGTGTAAACGTCTTCTCGCTCTCACTTTGACGGCTAAAGCTTTTTCGAACTTCCAGCTTGCACCTGCCGACTGAATCTCGGCATGTGCCGGCATCTACCATACGATTAATTGAAATTTCTTTGAACACCTTAACACGTGCTGACTTAGTTGTAGAGGTAATATTCTAAAAATTGTTTTTTTTAATATTAAATAGGAGGTATTAATTAATGTAAATTTTAAAAAAATAATTCATTTTCATTAAAATTCGACTAATTTAATCATGTTTCAAAACTACCGCCATCCAACGAACATTCTATAACATACAGTACTCTCCAGTACAAAAACAGCTCTAATAGCTCGTAGCAGTAATTATTTCCAATAAAAGAGAAAAAAAAAAAAAAATACAAGTTAATGATTGTAGAGTACTTAACGAGATTATTCAGCAAGTGATCTACCCAAACAATTTAAATCTCATCACTCTCTATTGCGTTACCAAAAAACGTAACCCTATACTATACCGTAGGAAGTAACGGGTTAAAGACCCGCCCACGCTCGCATTTCCCAGCGATATCGACGGAAGTTAATTGAAAATCGTCGAGTGTTTTCGCTAAACTTTTAGTTGCCCTACATTATTTTTCCACTTCCTCGTCGACAACGATACGAGACAAGTGAAGTGAATGACCTATCATCGAAAATGTAGCGACGCCAATTTCTCTTTACCAACTATATGTTTCGGGCATGAAGAAAAAATAAAAATAAATAAAAAGATAAGATACACGGTTACACAATATCCAACAATATATTTAACTTGTAGCATCTTATTTCTCCCGTGTGTTTCTTGGTATAACATTTTTTCCCACCCCCGTTCCTTCTTTCTTTCTCTCAATCGATTCGATGACGTAAAAGTTGGTAGAAATTTGTACTCGCACGTTATTCATCGTTTTCCTATGTGCAACGTTAACAATAATAAGCAGCAGCCGCAGATCCTTTCTACTGCTACTTTCTTCGTGTAATATGGCGGCCTCCCACAGGCCGCATCACGACAACAACAACACGAGCGAGTGTTTTATTTTGATCCACAACATTGTTTACTCCCCTCTCCCCCCTTATATTCTACATCCACCCCCACTACTCTCTTTTGTATTTATTCGAATCAAACGCAAAAGAGATGGAAAATTCAGCTTCCGTCATTACCTTCGCGCGCGCCGCGCCTTGTCTGTCCTTTGTGAGCACTCAAAATTCTTTCGCTACTGCTTTTACCGATGGCAGGCAGCGAGATGACGTCATCAGACCGGAAAATAATATCAATGCGCAAATTTAACCATATCTTAACCGTTTCAACACACACATTCGCTAAACTCTCTTTCTCTATATATATTCGTCGTCATAGTAACCGAGTACATTTCGACGTTCGTTTTACACAAAATGAAGTTTTCGGTAAAATAATAAAAATGCGCTACTTTTTCTATATTTTATTTTCATCATCCGAACGGAACTTAGCAGATTTTTTAATGTTTATTTTTGCGCGATGCTTGCTATACAGTATACATATTCGAGGAGGTTCTGGATAAACGTTACGTTAGCAACAAGGGCGGTAACTTTGTTTAGATAACGTACGCAGCAATAATAATTTGTATACTTAAGTTGGGTACATAGAAACACAATTTACTACCTGCCTATCTCAAACGTTAAGTTTTTTTTTTTTTTTTACGACCGTAGGAAAGATACAGACAGGAAAACGTTAACTAATTTATTTTGGATTAATTTATTCCTATTTGTTTTTAATAAAAAAAATATATATTTTTTTCTAACTTTCAATATTGGTTTTCGCATATTGAAACAGTTAGTTTATTTTCATTAGCATTAATTTAAATATTGAGTGACTAATAAAATACATGTACTATACTAGTGTACGTCAGGCTTAATTAAAATCAATACCGTCGTTCTGTAAAAAAAAACTGTGTTAAAGTTTCTTTATTTTAATTTTAATAAAAATAAATAATACTGAAAACAAAAAAAAAACAAAAAACAACAACAAAAACCAAGATTCGTAGAACTGTGAAATTGTTTGCGTTCTCTTTGGGAATAGTTCGCGTATTTATTCATTCCACGACCAGTGACAAGTTTTAATTTAAAAAAGGTATTGGCTATTTCAGAAATCGTAATATCAGAGTAGCCAAGTAAATAAAAAAAAAATATATACTTGCTACATCAGAAACCAATATTAAAAGCAAAAAAGAATAACAAAAAGCTTTCGTAGAATTCCGAAACCCTTTTGATTCTTGGAAAAATTTTTAGTTCCTCCTTTGCCCCGCTGGAAACACAGATCACTGAATTTAAGCAACGCTGGGCCTGGTAAGTACTTGGATGGACGACTCACAGTCGAGTGAGTCGACGCGCAAACGCATACAAGGGCGACATTGAGGCTATCGCCATGCCTAGAAACCTGAGTTAGGTCGGTCAAGATGGAACAGCAAAACCAACAAATGTTTCGGTCAAATGTCAAAACACATCGACTATTCAGCCATCGTAAAATCGGGCTAGCCAAAGTAAATCGAGTTCGGAATAGTTAATAGAATATGTAAGTGTGATAAAAGCATCGCGTTAAAAAAAAGGGCGTTGAAATCGTGCGCGTGAAATTGCGCTGTAATAACAACGTGCACATTTTATTAAAACCCCGAAAAAGAAGCTAAATTAATATAATAATGGGCGAAACCGACATAAAATAAAGTTTCCAATACTTAACCAAAAATATGTATTTTAATGTATGGTACTATTAACGCTAATTCTTACGTTCAACTGATTTAACTAATTATGGATAATAGCGTACGTGTACTATGTTTCGAGCGGAAAAAATTCGTAATTTGCGTATCAAAAATACCGAAAAGAATATAGCTTGATAACGCGTAATGAATAATTCCAAATCCAAGAATTTTAATTAAAAACGTTAAATGTATTCGCCTGCGATAATAATATACACGTTATGAGAGGAATATATTCTTTTTTTTTTTTTTTTTACGAAATACATTATTTGAATAAACGAAAGATAATAAAGCTGATCATCGAAGCGAATAAAAACGAACATGATTTTCGAATTCCATCAAATAAAAGATCATCTCCATGACGCAGAATGCAACTCAAGTTACACTAAAAGTAAATTGCTTTTTGTATCTAAAATCTATCGATGATGAGTAAACTTCAATGCATCAAGTTCGCGTCATTATCAAAATCACTTAGCGAAAGCATCCAATCTAGTTCGTTAGAAATGCAAATATTTGTTATAGAAAAGAAAAAAAAAAGTATTACCATTATCTTATAAACTATAATTTTCTAAACTGTCACAAACATTAGCAAATTTAAATATACAGTACTGTGGTAGTAAAATTCTTCTCTTTTAAAATCAATACACCGTTCTTAGGTAATAATTATTTTGAACTAAACGTAAAATAAAAGATACAAAAAATCAACGAAAAGTTTAAATTCTAAAAATCAACTCTTTAACGGATAAATGATAATAAATAATTACAGTTTCTCTGATAGATTCATTATTAGCAATAAAATATGCGCGAATTTAGACAAAGTGATTCTCTTAATTTTAGTTGCAGCTGGATTTCTTAGACTAAATTAAAGTTCTTTTATTTATTAATTTATTTCTATTTTATTTGGCCCTTGCGGACAATTGCAAAACAGATGAATAATCATCAAAAAAATTTCAAGTTAGTTTTTCTTTTTTTTCCCCCCTATTCTTTTTTTAAAGCTAAGAAAGCAAAAAAAAAGTCTCACTTAGTAATATGGCATTATTTTAATTAACGTTTATTTTAATTTGTTGGTACCGGGAACGAAATAGATTTATCAAACGACAAAGCAAAGTTTATTTTTATTTTTCGAATGGATAAACAAAAGGCATTTTTAGGTGCATTCAGTTAATCGAGGCAAAGACAAAGTATTATTGCAAGGACAATTCAAAATTCTTTAAAGGGCCATATTTATGCTCACTAATAATATTTATTTAAAAAGTTAGAAGGTCAAAACAATTTGAATTGTCCTTGTAATAATACTTTGATTTTTGCCTTTGTCTTGATTAACTGAATGCACCTTTTGAAAATCGCGAAAGTGATGTCAAAAAATCATTAATTTTTGGTGTGAACGCTTTTGTTGAAACCGCATTGCTCCAAGTAGTTTACGTCATAAGAAACTTGGCCGAAGAGGTTCCACAAACACCTGTTTCTTGGTGAAAACATAGTATTAGTACAGTATTTCAAACTTTTTCTTAAACAGATAGAACATTCGACCACAAACTCTCAGCATTCTTTAACATGCGCTTTTTTGAAACATGTCTTTTACTATTACGTCGCACCGAAAATGGCGTCACGTTGTGAAGTCCGGTATAAAGAAAGAAACTTTTGCACCTAACATTTAATTGTCGACCTTTTGTGTTAAGGCAATAATAATTAATAAAAAAATACCGTAACATTTGCAATACTGCTGTCACAGCGTAATGACACGCAATTGACAACCTGTTAGTTTCAAGGAAACCGCGTTACATGGTCGAAGGATATGAGAAAAATCTCATTTTGAAATGCAAATGTAAACGCCCCATAATATTATGTTTAGTTTGCGGGAAAATGTCAAATGGCAATTTGTAATTCTAACCATTCAAAACGCACAATGAATAAACAAATTAAATATTTAAAAATACAGTTTGTTTGAAAACATTGTTCCACCAAAGCGTTTTTACACTAAAAACGACGGCATAAAAAATTTCAAAATCCACTATTTTTACCCTAAAAATTAACTTAACATCTAAAATGTTTTTAATTAAAACCACCCAAAAAATATTCGCCGAAACCGCGGCGATTACACATTCAGAAGCGCGTCTGAAAAAGATAAAAAAAAGAAATCAAACAATGTGGTATATAAGCTTACAACAAAAACAAACCCACCAAGCTTCTTACTTAATGTTTCAAAAAAAAAAAAAAAAAATTATAATAATAGTAACACACGACTTTCCGTTGAATAACATACTTAAAATGCTTTCACAGATGCAATCTCGCTTCAATTTCCGTTTAACTCGCTAAATGACAATCTTAAAAGACAAGAACGAGAACAAAACTCTGATCGAATACTCAATATTATAATATCAGACATAAGCATCTAATTCATTCTTCACAAACGTCGTCATAGCAACTAAAAAAAAAAAAAAGAAAGAAAAAAAAATGAATAACGTTTCGTACCAAGTGTCAAAAGATTTTTCATTTTTTTTTTTTATCATTAAAGCGTAAACAAATAAATTACAACGATGAAGTTTTCTTTTTAGCAGGAATACGGCGGAGATAATTATAGTCCGTAAGATAATAGATTTGAATGCAGATGAGAGCACGTCTTTAAAAGTCGGGGAATGGCGATTATAAAGTCAAAAAAGATAAAAACAGGTTAAGCGAAATAGGTTGGGAGTTAAAACGAGACCGGATGAGAGTGTGATACCCTAGAGAGATAAATAACACAGCGGATCGCATCGCGTCTTATCGTCCTATTTATAATACAGTGGAACTCCCAATATTCGTCCCCAACAATATCCGTCATTTTCAAAATTCGTCATGTTTTTTCTTGTTTAATATTCGTCGCAAATTCAATAATCGTCACACTTTTGACGCCACTTCCAGTCAGCTGATCGTCATTATTAGTGGGAATTTTAAAAATCATACCAAAAAAAAAAAAAAATTATAAAAATTCTTTAAAAAAACAAGTGCTTTGACTTATCTGAAAATGCTGATTGATCATCAGAACAACGATACAAGTAAATCTGGGGTATAATTAAAGCCATATTAAGTGATTAGTATCTTATTAATAAACAATTAAAATATTTTTGCAAAGATTTCTGGGTTATTTTGATTTTTCTTAAAGGTATACGTGCAAAATTCAGGGCTGGGAACGAATTAAACCATTTTTAATGTATTCTTATGGGTTCGATATACGTCATTTTTGCTACTCGCTAATTTCCCTGGAACAGAATAATGACGAATATTGGAGTTCCACTGTATACAGTGTTAGGTAAGCGTACGCGCTGCAAAACCCGCTACAATAACAATAATCATTGGAAACGCCTCTTGCAAATTCGTAAATAAATAAATATACTCGGCAAGACTTATTTAATTGCGAACGACGTCAAAAAGATAATTAAACTATGCGGCGTACTGAGTTTTACATCGGCTATAATGCTTAAAATCATTTTGCGTAATAATCATTATTTTCTTAAACAATAGCCTCCTTAATAATCTTTTATTTACATCCGAGAACGGCCTCAAACTGCATTTATTGCGCGTGCACGTCTGCGTTTCTATTGTCTCTCTCGTCTTTTAAAATAGTAGAAAATAAAAAAAAATCGATCGAGAAAATTACAAAAGACTAATTAAAACTACTTGATTAAATCTCGCTGTTAATTAATTCGAAAATTGTCATGTAAAAGATAAAATTGTCTTGTTTTCCTTCTGATAATTAACTCAACATTTTTCAAAATATTTCCCGCGCTTGATTTGTTATTATTATAATAATAATAATAATAGCAATAATTAGGTTTTGCATCGAAAAATACAAATTAAGGGTTTTATTGTATTGTATTGTGCTTCATTAAAAAAAATAGCAACAAAATTAAATTCGCTCAATAAATACAAAATTAATTACTTTATAGTATTCCCAATTCTCATTCACCTCAACCGTATTTAAATGTATCTAATCAGCCGATTTGCCTCCGCAACATCAAATAACAAAATTTAAAAAAAATTTCTCGTTTAATGATTTAACCGCAAAAAAACAAATTAAAAAAATTTAAATAAAATCGTATTCATTATCATATTCTCATTTACTTAAATATATTTTTTTTTTCAAAAAAAAAAAAATACTTAATTGCTTTTACTAAAACGCATGGGTTCTGGCGTGAATTGACGTGTAAAACGCGATTATAATCCAATCAAAAAATAGTTTGACAAAATTGAGGCCAACCGCACGCGATTTTCAATAGAAACTAATCCAATCAACACGTGCGATATCATATTACGGCGTAGGAAAACCTAATTTACTTCATTTAAATTCGCTAACCCCTTTTATCTCATTTCTCACCCCCATTCAACTCGTTTGCGTAGAAATAAACACCGTGATGAGTTATCAATTAGTAACACTATCGATTATTTTTTCCATTTTTTTTTTTTTTTTGTATATTTTGTATACGGTATTTTTATTTGTCCATTCTGCAATAATTGCTCGAGCTTAATCGCAGATGGAGTTTCGGTGCCCGGGACGTGCGTCGCATACAAATAATTGCCCCAAAAATGTTCCAACAACAACGTCTCAATTGAAAAGCAAAATCTAAAATACAGTGGAACTCCAATATTCGTCATTAATCCGCTCCAGAGAAATTGACGAATAACGATTCTGACGAATATCAGATCAATTTTTTCCATAGGAATACATTAAAAATGGTGTAATCCGTTCCCAGCCCTGGATTTTGCATGTATCTTTAAGAAAAAAACAAATTAACCCAGAAGTCTTTGTAAAAATATTTTAATTGCTTATAAATAACATAATAATTACTTAATATTGTTTTAACTTTACCCCAGATTTACTTGTCTTGCTGTTGTGATGATTTACCAGCATTTTCAGACGACTCATTAGCACTCATTTTTTCAAAAAAAATTTTTACTATGATTTTTAAAATTCACACTAATACTGACGATCAGCTGACTGAAAATGGCGTCAAAAGTGTGACGAATATTGAATCAGCGACGAATATTGAACAAGAAAAAACACGACGAATATCAGAAATGACGAATATTGGAGTTCCACTGTAACTTTAAAAAAAGCGCGGTATTTTTCTCGATTACCATTTCCATACCCAACCCATATATTTTACAATTTTGTTCCCGAATTTCTTAATCTTCGCGAGTCACATTCGCTTGTATAAGCTGGGTAATTAGTAACCTAATCACGAAACGAGGAATTAAATGAGTCGTCGCATACTTTACGCAAACGAGATGCGAAAAACATCTCCAAATTCCCCCTTACCTCATCTTGTAAAGTGCGCATTGATCAACCGAAGCGAATTTTCAACAACCTCGATTCCTCCGTCGTACATGTACAAAATCAAACACTACCGTAGGAATTCCGTTTGCCCTACCACTCGTCATTCCTCGACACCGTGCATTATTAATTCGCATCTAAGATTTAAACGTTCTTCCATCTACTTTTTACCAATAACTTTAAGCCTTAAAATAAATGAGGTTGATTTTTTTTATATTCCCAGCTTTTGACCACATCGTTGAATTTGTGTACTTTTATCGTCGCTTCGGTTCAGCAAATGTTCCCCCTTAAAATGGGCAATCAATCACTACACAGCTGTTATACGCAGAAGACGTTATACGGGAGTAGTTCTGTATATTATTGCACGCTGTAATGGATATAAAAATGTGCCGTAACTATAAAAGACATTTGACAGTTATATCAAACGATGATGGTAAAATAGGACGAGTCAATCATCATCCATCTCATAGTATGTTCATATTCAAAAATTATACGAACCGGAAATGTATTTTTTTTTTAAAAAATTAAAACGTAAAATTTTAATGAAAAAAATTCTAATAATTGACTAACAAAATTTTTTTAAAAAAATTTCCAGCAAATTTATTTCGTTCTACCGATACTAAAGTGTGTCCGTAAATATACGACGTTTTTAAAATTTTATAATAAACGAGTCAAACTTTAATGAAATTGAATTAATTTTTTAATATTTACATACAACAACACCTCCCATTTAATAATAAGAAACAATTTTTAGAATGCGACCTCTAAAACTGAGTCGGCACGTAATAATGCGTTCAAGAAAATTTGCATTAATTCAATGGTAGATGCCGGCACGTGCCGAGATGCAGCCGGCAGGGGTAGGCTGGAAGTCCGCAAAAAGCTTTAGCCGTCAAAGTGAGCGCCTGAGCACGTTTACGCGTGCCGACTTAGTTGTAGAGACCATATTCCAAAAATTGTTTTTTATTATTAAATGGGAAGTATTGTTGTATGTTAATATTAAAAAATTAATTCAATTTCATTAAAATTTTACTTGTTTATTCGCTTTTTAAAAACGTAGTATATTTACGGACACATGTTAGTGTATAGAAAATAATCTACCTTATATGTACACGTCATAAAGAAACATAAATAAATCGCATTTCGCATGTTTAATATAATGCAATGTTTTCAGAAATGTTGCCAAAATATGAAAATTTCGTCGCCATAATATAAGCAAATTTTCAAACATTTGAATCTAATTTGTTTGTTTTTTCCCCCTTTTTTTAAAAAAATAATAGGAAAAAAAAAAAAGTTTTTAAATTGCGTACTTTTTATTATACTGCATTCGATAGCTTAAGAGAAATTTTCCAACGTGGGCACAATTTCAGGTTTAGTAAATTGCAACTCGAAAAATCTGTACCACCACTCGCGATAATTTACAATTAAATGATTGTCAAATATGATGGCATCAAGTTACTAACGCAACCGAGTATGAATGACATTGTTTGGTAAATTGCCAGAAACCAGAAAAATTCCTCACAGCTGCAAAGAAAATATGATAACGGCGCTATTCCACCAACTAATAAAAATTTGCTAAAGAATTCCATCAAAATTTTTAATGTTGGAAGAGGCGCTTCAGACGCTGCAATTTGTTAAGAAAATATATTCTTTTTTTTTTTCTCTCTTCTCACAACTCCACACCTTTCGCGCATATATCTTTAAAAAAAAATAATGAATAAATTGTAAAAGAAGTCCAAAAAGATAAATCGAATACATTCACCTCATTTAATAAATGAATCCAAAAAAAAAAAAATTTAAATTTAAGCGATAAAAACTATTATTCTTTAAATAAAATATCGCACACATTTTAAATTTAATAACGTTCCTTAAAACATTCGTGAGCCACCCTTGCGGGGTTTAAAAAACCAAGTTTTGATCCTGTTTAAAAAAATTTTTTTTGACTAAAATATATTTTTTTTTTTACAAAATTTAATCTCCTTAAATTTAATCAACATTTAATCGCTTAATCTAATTAAAAAAATCCACTAGCAAGAAGATATAAACAAGAAATTTTTCCAGTTCGCCAGAGACATCAAAAATAACTATAATTAGTACGCAACGCAAATTATATACGTTAAAACTTAATGACGTTAAACTACGATTGTCTTGAGAGAAGTTGCTCCTCACACAAAACAATTAACGTCCCGTACCCTACTTATCAGGAGTATATACGTAGGTACGCCCCCCTTAGGACCGTCGTCAAATTCAACAAGGATTTGTACGTAAGTAATTTGCGCTATGGTCATCAACACGCAAACTACCTACATATTTTGTTTTTGTTAAAAGCTTTCTTGATTAGAAATTTGTACAGTGGAACTCCAATATCCGTCATTTTCGAAAATTCGTCATGTTTTTTCTTGTCTAATATTCGTCGCGGATTCAATATTCGTCACACCTTTTGACGTCACTTTCAGTCAGCTGATCGCCATTATTAATGGGAATTTTAAAAATCATAGCAAAAAAAAACCAAAATTTGAAAAATTCGTTAAAAAACGTCTGAAAATGCTGATAAATGATCAGAACATCGAAACAAGTAAATCAGGGGTAAAATTAAAGCAATATTAAGTGATTAATATGTTATTAATAAACAATTAAAATATTTTTACAATGATTTCTGAGTTAATTTGTTTTTTCTTAAAGGTAAGTAGGTATACATGCAAAATTCAGGGCTGGGAACGGATTAAAAAATTTTTAATGTATTTCTATGAATTTTTTGCTATTCGTCAATTTCTCTGGAACGAATTAATGACGAATATTGGAGTTCCACTGTATTCGCCAAATTAAAATGACCTCAAATGCACTACAATTATTGCGCAATACCGCGCTTTAATAAAGCATGCAATAAAATGTACTTCTCGTTCCGAGTTCAGTACATTAATTTTGGCATCTAAAAAAAAAAATTAAAAACTTTTGCAATGAGCGTATTAGCATGATTCGGAATCCCCGGTGGTTTCACTTATTACAATTGCTCTCGCTTTCTTCCACAATTGAGCGTGTAGAGTGGTGAATGATGTAATTGTCCTTAATAAACATCGCAAAAACCATGCGTAGAGACACGACTCTCGCAAATTATCACTTAGCATTAAGAATAACATTGGAAGAAAGACAAATCCAAGTATTATTCAATCGCGCTATATCCTACAGCCAGACTCGATTACAATCCCCATTCTAGCAGGTAGAGACGGTGCGCGTAGGCTACATCAAACATCAATTCGAGGGAATAATAATAATATTATTATGAGAAAGAAACGTGAGTAAACATTCGTCTCTTTGAAATGACATAAAAATTCCAGACGTAATACGACTAAGTAACGCCGCGCGACAGCATTTAATTTCTTCGCTTCGGTGACCATAAGCTATATTCGACAAATTAGGAGAAAGAAAAACGTGAAATAAAATAAAAATAAATAAAATATGAGCGTGCTTATTTAGATAAATCTTGATCAAGTCCATCAACTTGGAAAAAATTATTTTATTTGGCGCATTAAATGCACGCTGAAAAGTTCGTAATATTATCTCGCGACTTAATTACTCGTAATGATAAATAAATATTATCGCAATTAATTCTAATACGAAAACTTTTAAAAATAAATTTTAAAAAGTTTTTTTTTAGTGAAATACCGGTACCAAACATATTTTACAGATTTAAATAAGATGTAAAATAAGTTTTTAAAAATTTAAATACAATACAAAAAAAAAATTCAAATAAGGTTTAGTATCATAATCAATAATAATAATGTTTTATTGAAATATCACATCCTAAGTTACAGTATCGTAGCTAACACCCAGACTATACACACGTATAGGCTGGATAAGGTTTAGTAGATTCAAATCAAAAAACAACCCAAAAAATTGGTACTTATCGGTTTGGTGGCCGTGTGGGAGGTATCGAATACTCAGCACATAATCGATGCAACTATCGTTACTCAATATGCTATTCCTAAACCTATTTATTTTTGTTATTAATGTTGAAATTGTTTTGTATTTATTAATATTAATAATAAGTAAAATTAATGTTCAAACGAAATACATGTGCTTACAATGTAATGTTCTAAATTTTTTTATTTGCAAATCGATTATTGGATCAATATTCAATACTTCGCACGGGCCACGAAACCGATAAATACCAAAAAAAACTTTTGCATAATGGCCGCAAAACTCTTATGTTCTAAATCTAGTCGAAAACACCGGACCAAAATCTAAAAAAAAAATTCAAAAAGTCTAATTAAACTTTACTTCTTAAAAAGAAATAATTTAATTGAAAGTTACATCTTAAAAAAGTCACTTAAGATAATTATAAACAAACATTAAGATTTACCAATATAAATAAAGATCTTCATTAAAAACTGATTTATTATGATTGTCATAAAATTTAAAAATATTGTACGGTAATAAAAAAACCCAAACAAATATTTTAACTTAATCTTCAAATTGGTGACAAGATAATGAGTGTTCTTCTTTTTCATAAGATCGTCTAAATTTATGATTGAAACGAAAAGAAAAATCTCTAAAACTTGATGTAATTATTGTTTCCGGAAAATTTGCATAATAAATTGCTTTTTTTTTATTGATTTTCAAAAAAAAAAAAGTTGTAGTAAAGAACACAAAACATTCTTCGAATAAAGTCGCCGTAACTACACAAAAAATAACCCCATAGTCATGTTTTATGAACCTCAATCATCTAGCTTGTCATATTAACAAAATAATAGCTTTAGACATCCTCTACAACGTCACTTGACGTCACTTATGACTTGGGAGCAAAAACCCAATATGGAAACTATTATTGCCTTTTGTTTCATTTCGCAATCAATCAATCGCAGTTGTTCTCGGTTTGGCACTACACTTGTCGTTTTCGTTCACATCGCCAATTAATCTCATTCATCTTCTCGTAACTAAGGCGCAGCTTACGATTTTCATTTCGACTTTCAGCAATTTACATAACACTCGAAAAATCTTTTTTTTTTAATATCAAAATGTTGTCCGCAGGATGAAAGGATAAGCTAACATACATTAATATAATTCCTATCAATATTTTCAACAATTTTTTTTTCTTCCCCCTTAATTTAATTTATTAGTTTTCGTGTACATTTCCTCAACCTTCTTCTACGAGATGTAACTTACTGTACATTCGCAAAATATATTCTCTCCCGCACAATCAGAATAAAACATTATTTCCCTACTAAAAATAAAAAAATAAAAAAAATAAAAAAATAAATCGAAAAACATCAAATCAAAACTATAGTAAAATCGTATGGAGAAAAATAATTTTTGCCTCCCCTCTTTCCATTTTGAAAATCAAAAAAAAAAAAAAAAATATTTATATTCCAATTCAATTTCGTGATATATCGCGTTTCTCAAAATGTAAAAAAAAAACACATGCAACGTCTTTTACAAAATGCGTATACTATTCTTACACCTCCGTCGATTTGAATGTTTTAGCCTGTAGCACTTGCTTATAAACAAATACAACGACGTTTCAAGTTAACGAAATGGAGTATAGTTTAGTCTGGCGGAAATTCGCCGCGCTGTTATGTCCAACGCTTTGTTTTCAATAAAATACGGTAAAATAAAATATTTATATGTGACTACGGTACTGTACATACATGTAGAACTTGAACTTTATCAAATTTCCGAATTTGTGAATAAACATTACGGTTGAGATTTGCCTAGTAAAACTTATATAGATAAATTTTCGATCAGACTTTTTATTCCTCTTGAAGATAAAATTTAATACCGACTGCGTTTAGCTAATTTGAAATCCCCAAGAATAAAAAAATTTTAAAATATAAAATTTTATCGAAACAAATAATACATGTTCTACAGAAAAAACTCTCAATTTAAACCCTCAAAAAAAAATTAATTAAACCGTAAAAAAAAATTTAAATATTCGCCAAAAAGCTTAAATTACTGTATTATGACTTACTTCCTGTAAAAGCGTATGCATTATTAATTGAAACAATACCTAGAAACGCTTTTCCCCTTATACCTCAGTATAATTTATATAAAAGTCGTAACGGGAACTGTCGTAGAATTATGCTGCTCATAAAGAACGGATTAATAAATTACTAGTTAAATATTACCTAACAACTTCTTTAAAAAAAAAAAACTATTGTGTTTTGTTTTCTTTTCTTTTCAATTCGAGAGAAGAACTATTTTCAGTGTTTTGCGCAATTAATTCATATATTAATAATAATAATTGTCCAAACCTAAACTTCAACGCGCCATTAAAAGGTACGTCGAGAATGTATTTTTTTCCTTCTGTATTATATTCATTCGAAATAATCTTTCCAACCAATAAATTTCGTGTAAAATGAGATTCATACATCGCCATAAAGAAAAAGAAAGGTCTTTGCCATCATTTATAAATTTCGCAAACACCGAATATAATTCCGTATTGGCTACCATTAAAACCCACCCTAAGCTTGGCTACATGCAATTACGGGGTTAAGAGTGTGAAGGTCGCATAAAAGTCTGTCGTAAAAGTACCCTTTTACGCCATCTTACTTCATTCGAGTACCGGTACTGTACCGTAGTTTCCAAAAGAAGTTTTAAAACTCAAAACCGCAAGCACGTATCGTGTCCTATAATATTACGGGATATCTTTCGCGTGTGCAACGCGCATCCTTACAATTTTCTTATTCAGTTCCATTTCACGATTTCGAATCGATTTCGGAGAATCCAATTCCGAGATACGGTACCCACAAAAAAAAAAACTCACAAAAGGAGAATGCTGGGGCGAGAAAAGTGAAGGGAGTTGTGTTTATGTACCACTTTTAAATAAGTAATACCTTTAATATGAATTATATTCCTCCGGGGTATTTATCAAACGACCTGCTCTTTTATGAGCCTGCCTGCACGCATAGCAGCCGCAAGTTCGACGCACCTGCTCGATACTTCCATACCCAACGTTTACGTTCGGCTGTAAAAATAGCAACGAGCGAGGGGGGAACGAGGCATTACAATCGACATTCACCCTCAAAAATGAGAACGGGGGCGGGGAGGAAAAAGACAAATCCATACTCGTCCAACTTATATACGGTATAATATTCATGATACAATAGACCGCGCGCGCCAGGTTGTGGTCGGTTGATGACTCGTTTATGAGAATCGATCAAACCTCAAATTTCATCCATTTAGCTTTGTATTATAATGATATAAAAATGTTTATCTGATGTTGCGGTTTGCATTTGTCTCCAATAGCAATCGCATTATGCTATCGAATGAAACATTGTTACAAACTATAATTTATTGACAACCCAAAAGTATTTTTATTTCCAATTTTCTTTTTCGAAGAGGAAAAAAAAAATATTGAGCACGTAACAAAGACGTACGGTATATATCGATTCAGTGGCACCTTTTCAGAAATCAATTATTATTATTGGCTTTTTTTATTTTCATTTTTATATTGCAATTTTATTTAAAAAAATAAATAAATAAATAACGTTTTACAGTAAAACCAGCTTATTGTGTAACCCGCTTATAGTGCGATGCCGCTTATTGTGCGATTTTTACACGGTCCCTTGGACAACGCCGTTGGAGCCTGTGTTTAAAAAAATCCGCTTAAAGTGCGCCCGCTTATAGTGCGACCCTATTTTGGTCCCCAGAGATTAAAAGTCACTATAAAAAGTCCGTTTATAGTGCGATCCACTTAAATAAACTTTTTTTAAAAAAATTTTTTTAAAGCAAATCTAGAAATTTTAAAAATTGTGAATTTTCCGGACAGTTTTTTCTTGCCAATTACAGATTGTTTATAAAAAAAAAAGCAAAAAAATGAAACTAAAAAACCTTATTTTTGAGTAAATCCTTCATTTCAATTAAAAAACACTTTAGTTAAAATGTATGCATTTCCCGGATATTGTGCGATCCCGCTTATAGTGCGAATTTCGTTCCGTCCCTTAAGTCGCACTATAACCGGGTTTAACTGTATTTTCATTTGCTACATATGCAACGTTAGAAAATCAGAAGGGGAAGTGACGTCAACCACGATCGGTTTTACGTTGCATAATCGAGGTATGGATTTGATCCTTAAGTCGGTGATTGATAAATTACCGATCAGTTTGCCCAAATTGCATGTTATATAACAAAATATTTTTTAGTTGGATTGGATTAATTAAGCCTTATTATGTCAGCGCAAAGTGAAGCAACGAACAACCGCATTAAAACGCAGACCTACCGGCGTTATCATACCGGGTATTCGTAATTTCGATCGGTATATAAAATAACGTTCTACCCTCCAAACTCTCTTTTTACACTCTTTTATTAACACTGAAACTAAGAAACTTTAAACACAATGACTGCAAAAACCTAGACGAGAAAATAAGTTCTTAGCTCGATTAATTTCTCACCCCTTTTCTTTCTATTTCGCAGACTATTTTTTTTTTATTATTATTTTATGGTTTATAAAAACACAATAAATTGTGCCGTTCAAACTGTAAAGCTTGAGTTTTTCATTTTTACTGATATTTGTTGAGAAGACGAAATGATGTTAATGGCAAATGTCCAACACTATTGTCAGAAATATTTTTCTCATTTTCTCTTGCATTCAAATCTGCTTGAAAAACACATTTTTTATATACAAAAGAAGAAATAAAAAGCTGACGTTTAAAAGGAAAGTATTTATCCATACTGTTAACACCAATACGCAACACCAAAATCTGACAATTACATGTTTCAAAATACACTGTATTTACATAATTATGATTATTCTACAAAAACAAAACTTCTAAAAATGCAAAAATGACATAATTACTTCAAATCATTTCACGCAAACTTACACAATGTAGAATTTCGATACACACTAGTGTAATTGAATCATGAAAACGAACAGCATATAACTCGAATGTATAAATTAATAGAAACACAACCTCTATAATATTACAGTAATCAATTATTTTTTTTTGTTTACCGTGTCAATTTCGACGAATAAAACAAACACAAATTGACATCTTTCAATTTACTCTAAAGCAGCCATAAGTAGAATTTTTCTCGCTGCGTTATTTAAATAACAAACTATTAAAAAATTAAAAAAAATTTCAAAAAAAATTGTTATTTAAGTAGGTGTTCAAATTAACTACCGCAATTTGCATAATGTTTGCAAAACCGTCCATTAATAATAATTTAAGCAATATTTGCTTATTCAATTTTCATTTTAAATCTATTCTCAAAAATTATCTAAATTGCCCCCAACAGACTGGTAACCAATTACGTAATTACATGTCAATGTAATTAGATTTCCGTGCGCAATTTTCCTAAAATGCCCATTTTGTCAATTTCATCCATCTAAAACAACATCCATTTTCTTTTTTTTAATTCAGGTAAACATAAAATTTCCCATATTTTATATAAAAAAAAATTGTCTAAATTAACTTCAGAAAAATAAGCTCTAATAATATTAACCTAATAAAATATCTAACCTTTAAATATTCTTCTACCACAATATTAAAAACCAACGCGCCTCAATATCCAATAAACGTTCCTAACCTCAAAAAATAATATAACCGATGACATTTTCCAAACTTAGCACACACACACACACAAAAATGACAAAAAAAAATTTCTGATCTTTATTATTATTACTTTCCACACCCTTCGCAACTTTTTTTAAATACTATTTCGCCCAGTTCAATTACATTGCTTTCTTATCCGAGACATCTTTTTCTTTCGCCTAATCTTTTCATCCAACATTGCCTGACATCATTTTCTAACAACAAAAAAAAATTATTTCATCATCTGACGTCTATCTTCTCACTTTATCACATATTATAAAAGAAGACAAAATAATGGAATACCTACCGCGCATCTTCCGTACATTTTTTTTAAAAAAAGAAAATAACCAATGATATAATGCCCCTACGATATAGCGCTATAAAATATATTGCGCATATAGCTCACAGACAGATTTATCTTTTATTATTGTTGCGCGTAAAAAAAAAAGAAAAGAAAAAGAAAACTCCACCGAAATTAAAATATTGATGAAAGCTATCTTTCTGTTAATCATAGTCGGCCACGCCATTTACATTCGTGACGTGCCGAAACCAATGTTAATGTAACCATAAACCTGATAATGCTATAACCTTCGCTGATAAAGGCGATGACTGTGAATGAAACAGCGCTATAAAATACAAGAGAAAAATAGCTGTAAACGCCAAAGTAAATAATCGTCGACGTCATCTTTTTCTACAATAATAATAAAGGATGCGCGTTAACTCTCGAGAGAAACTGGTCACCCCTGCAGTTTAATGCTAGCAAAGAAACTATGTGCGGCTAATGAAGAGCGTTGTTGTGAATGAAATATCGCGCGCACGACAACATATTAAAAATTAATCTTTGATATTCCTCACTTCAAAAAAAAAAAAAAATCGACTTTCCTCTCACGAAAACATCCAAAACTTTAATGGTGTATCTTTCGTTTCTCGAGAAAAAACGCAATTGAAGAGTGTCAATACATTCTCGCGTGTCACGTCCATCGAATTTTGATACTCCCGAGTCATTTAGTGCCTCTACATGTTATCCCGCGGTGAGAGAATGTGATTAAAGTCAACACAAATTAAATTTCGGTAAAAGAAGAAGAAAAAAAAGTCAAATATTCTAATTACCATAGCAACGGATGAAACTAATAAATGAAAATAGCTGACCGGAAATTTTAATTAATTACCAAACTTATTAGTTGCCAAAAAAGTTAATAACAAACCATAAAAGCTCTTGGTTCATTTGCTGTAGACTAGCCCGACACTAGTTTACGCTGCCAGCTACTACGATAGGTTAAGTTTACGTTATTTATTTAAGGGTTCGGTTCGAAGGCCTTCGGTCATCGCCCACAATTTAACGGCAAACCTAACCATAAATAAATAACGTAATCTTAACCTATGGGTAGTATGTTATTAAAGAGTTTGCGGTTTAGCTTTTTATCTGGGTCTTATGCTAACGTCTAACGCTTGTGACGTTAGAATTTGGACTTTAGAATTTATTTCTTCGTTTACATCTGTGCAAAGATAAATACCAAAGTCCAAACTCGAACGCCATAAGCATGCTAAGCAGCTTACACACTACGCCGTGTACATGGTGTGTGGAATGCCTAAGTGTACCACAAAAGCCCCAAACTATTTTTTAATAATAAAAAAACTAACGTTAAAAATTTGAAAATAAATTCTTAACCAACGCGATTATTTTTAAATAACCAACGCATTTACAAATTAAGATGGTTATTATCGCTTCCGCCAAATAAATATCATTAATTTTGTTACTAGACAGGATAATAATATAACCTATTATTTGTTTATTTCAGTTTGCGTCGCGAAGTAGATTTTGCTTTTCATAATGACGTTTCCAAAGATAAATTTACTTCGATACATTATAAACGTAATTTCTCAACTTGTCAACAAAGCCGCGTCATCAACAGCGTGTCCAAAAAATCAGCGCCATTATTAAGCAATACTTAGTTGTCATGACAACCAGACTCTTCAAAATTGGCCAAATTATGACGTAAAGCGTAGAACAATAAATAATTATAACTTTAAACTAAAAAGGAAAAAAAAAAAAACTTTCTCCGAATTAATCTTCGGAAGTTGATAAAATTTAATTATACGAGTAAGTTGTAATTACCAAACCTTTTATGCTTCATTACTTACTACAACTTTTTAATTATCAGCAAAATTAATAATTTTTTTTTCCTTAATAATTTTTAACCGAGCGTTGTCCTTGAATAAAGTCGAAGTGCTAAATAAACTTACCAAGATCAAAGGGTTATTCGAGTAAATATGATTTAAGTGCAACTATAGTAACAAATTAAGATAAATGTTTAAAAAAAAATCGCTCCTCTTAACGAGGATATTTTGATAACGAGTGAGTGCGCAGGAAATTAACGCCATAAATGCTCGACATAATCAGATGCAGAATCAACGTTGTTACACTCACAATCACGGCGTTGGCCTGATAAATAACTTTTTGCAGAAAGATATATAAAATAAATATGGAGTATTATTTTTTTTATAGTTATATACGCACAGAGTGTATAAAAGCAAAAAGGTTAGACGTTTAGATTATTAGCTTTTGCTAGGCAACAGCACAAAAGTGTTAAAAGCTGCTGCTCGTTGTTGCGTTTAATGCAATATTGGTGTTGAAATCGAAGCACACGGATTAACCGCAGAAAATAAAAACGCCATTAATGGCTTTGAAAGCTAGAGAGGTATAGAAATTATAGTACCCGTAAAAAGAAAATATTGTCGGATTTTATTTTTTTTTCCTTTCTCCATTTCTCACAAAATAAATTAGACGTGATGTTTAGGAATAATTCAGTTTTTAAATAACCTTTCATTAAGTTCCACAATAGAGCGAAATGGGATCTATTATTCGGGTTAGCGCTTCATCAAGCCAAAATGTCATCACAATCACCCAGACGCTATTTTAAGCCCGCTATTTTTCCCCCCACAACAATAACGATAATTAACTTGAATTTGAACAATAAGGAAGGTATATATTATATCGATCCAGCTCCGATTCACCTGCCAATCTAACCGCGGCGACTTCCGCCTGCTCACGTGCTACCTATTTTATTTCAAGTAGAACCTAGGTTAAGGTTGATTTTAATTACCTACCACACTTCATTTCCTCGTTCAAAAAAAAAAAAAAACAACCCCTACTTTGTTAGAAAATACGTGCAAAAACAAATAATCATTCCCTCCGAGCACCAATAGATTAGGATTCGACAGCATTGTCAACCCGCAAATACACTTGTTTTTAAATATTCAGTTGCTTTCATAGTAGGTAAACACGCTCTCTCCTACTTCTAACCTCTAATTTCATCTGCCAACGTTGTGAGAAAAAAGAAGAAAAAGAAAAAAAAAAAACAGCCGCTAATTAAAAAAAATCGACCCGAATTATTTTTCGTTAATAATTGAAAAAAATAAAAATAAAACGTGAGTTGCGGTTCAATTACTAGATCTCGCCTACGCTACCGTAATGGAATTTTTGCGGGGAAATTACTTTAAAGTTAAATTGTAAATATATAGGTTTTATATACAGTGTCATATTAGATGCGCGCATAGCGTGATGAACATATAAAAAAAATTTCATTTCTGATTAGCTTTGATGTTAATAATGTTTGAATCGTGTTTTTTCGCCATGTTTTGCTCACGGTTTCAATGTTTTATTGATAACAGGTTGCATGGCGTGAGCGGAGAATAGTGATAAAAGATATCGGCAATTTATAAAATGAGCCAAAAAAAAAAAAAATACTGTACAGTATTACTGTATATACCACGATGAAACCATAACTTTTTTTTCTGATTGCTTAAAGGACGTAGCTAGTGTTCGGAACCAACAAAAAAGTCGATTTATGCAGCACAACACTTCAATCTTACGGCTTTTTTTAATGCCTAAAAAAAGATAAATGTCAAGACTAATGGGGAAAGAAAAATGGTACGGTAACCAAATAAAAAAAAATGTTAAAATTGTTCCTAGAACGGGTGAAAAGAAAAGAAATCAATATCCGGAAATATTTTTAATTTCAAAAATAAAGTAAATTCTCAAGTTAAAAATAAAAAAAAAATAGCTTTTTTAAATTTCTATGTGTTAGAAATAATCCTATTCTAATAATAATTTTAAAAAATTTCAATCTGATATCAAATATTTAAAAAAAAAATGTCTTCAGTCCCCAAAGATATTCTAGTAACTTAGTCAATATTAAACCAAAAATTATATATTGAGTTATACCGTTTTATAAAAATAAAACTTAAATAAATACTGCATGCATTTTTTTATAAAAAAAATAAAAATTACAAAACTTCAGCCCAAAAAATGACTAAGTACACCCAGAATATTATTTTAAAAAATAGTAAACCGGTACATGTAAATATAAAGAGTAAAAAAAATTCTTTATCAAGAAATGAAGTACCGGAAAAATAATCTTATAGAAAAAAAAAATTAAATTATTAAAGCCATTTTTCTTTCATCTATAAAAAATGCATTAGTAAATAAACTCCAAAAACTAAAATAATAATTATTAATTAGTAAACCTTCAATAAATCTCTAATACCCTTCACAAAAATGTCTAATACCATTCAGCAAATCTTTTCCTCATTTTCTATTCAATGCATCTCAAAAATCGTCTTCCATTTCCCTTCGCGTTTTCGATTACATTTTAATTGCTAACGCCAAAAAACTCCCCCTCTTTTGATAAATTATCTGATTGACAAAACAGATTTTCTTTCATTTTCTTCCCCATCAGCCTCATCAATCACCTCGCGCATCTCCACTCACCAGAGGGACTATGTACAATTCTATTCCCTACATCTCGCCGCATTAGGGAACAACACTAAACGCTTACGCGATGCGGTTCGCGTCGCGAGTGTGTATCGTGTATTTCTTCCACCGGTATAAGAAAAGCATTAATTTCCGACACTTAAACGAGTGTTAATTCGTCGACGTCGTTAACGTAGCAGTTAAAGTCTGCGCTGTCAGTCAAGCGTAGAAACACACACACACACGCGGTGTCATGTGCATACATTATCGATTTCATTTAACTCCTCCTTAGCCTGTAATATCTACGTCGGTTTCATCGACAAACCTTCGATGATTTATTCCTTCCCATCAACTACTTAGTGTTTTTAATGATCGCGCGACGCTTACGACTTTTGCCATTCTTGGTTAACTTTGATAGCATTTGTTCCGAGTAATTTGAAATTATGACTGAACGAAACGCTGCTTAATCCTATTAACTTACGTAGATTTTTTTTTCTTCTCTCTCGCCGGGCTCTTAATAGTTTAGACCCAATCTCAGATTTCCCTTCTCGATATTATATTATTGGGTCCGATCTTTTACGTTTAAGAAATTGCTAACGAATAAATCTTTCACTATCCTCAGATTCTTCCTTTTTATTCCCCTTCCCTTCTAAAACAATAAAAACCAAAATCTAATTCTGGCGCGAGAGAACGAGAAGTGTGTAAAAGCTGAAATGGTCGAACGATTCCATGAACAAACACGCCATTATCATTCAGGTACAGTCGCGTTCCAAACGATGGAATGGAACATTTACTCTTTTAAAGTTACCCGTTTTAAAAACACAAACTTAAAAAAAAATAAAATAAAATAAACTAAATGATTCTAACAGTTCATACTCGTATATCCGCACCTCGCTTCGCAACTTTTCCACTTAATGATGCTCTGAATCTAATATTTTCGAAGATTACCACACTACCACTAGATTCAGTTTTTTTTTTTTTTTTAAAAATTAAAATATGGCGTCCTAAGGTAGAGTCGCTGCCACCTTCAACTCATTTAGACTATTCTCCAGGGACGGATTTACTATAGCAGCGGTTTTAGCGGTCGCTACGGGCCCCGCGCTTTTGAGGGCCCCGCGAATAAAGCAGAAAATGTTTAGCTAGTAAAATTTCGGTTTAATTCATATTCTAAGAGTGACTAAAAAGCGCAAAAAAAATGTAAATTTTCTTTAAAAAATTCGCGCCTCGCAAGCTCGGCGCTGCACAGTCCACATAATTTCCTAGTTTTAGGGGCGGCCAAAATAGTTTCATCTTAAGAGAGTAAAATATAGAAAGTTGCCCATAATTATTTCGGCCTCTATATCATCATACAAATCCTAGGGCCCCAAGGTAGTATCCGCTACGGGCCCCGCGCTGGGTAAATCCGTCACTGCCGTTGACCCTGTCTTATTATTATTATTTTTTTGAAAAAAACGCAATAGGGCTTATTGTTGGGGTAGGTCTTAAATAACTCACAACATTACGAAAAAATTTAAAATTTAAAAATTTTTACATTTAACAATACGGTACTAGTATCTAAAATGCTAAATTATATTATTATTAATGTAAAAAAAATGCATTTTTATTCGTCAACAACAAACTCGTCTACTTCAGGAATATTCCTTTAATAATAATATTAGTAATCCCTGACAAAAAATACATTAGCGACCAATTTTTAACATTGCTTATTTTGGGGGGTAGGGCTTAAATTTTTCACAGCATCAAAAATCATGCTAGGGCTACTTTTCGGAACAGGTCTAATTATCGGGGAAACACGGTATCGGTAGTTAACAAAACAAGTTTTTCCTACAAAATAATGGCTGTAAAACAACACGATAAAAATTACATTATTGTTTAAACTTAAATCTTATCTAGAATAAATTGTAAATGGTCAGTTTAATTGCAGGGGTGCCAATATTCCAGACGCCGCAGACGGTAATAATTTTGGCAATTAGAATACACTGTATAGTAATGACAAAAATAAAATGATTTGCCCCTAAAGCAAGATTTAACTTGTCTTGTTTTGATCAAATGATAAAAAAAATGGAGCTTAGTACGGTAGAAACTAATATTCTTCATTAATCCGTTCCAGATCCGGGGGTATCGAATCAATTTTCCCCAGGCGTTGGGTAACCAAACCATTGTTTCAGGCGTTGGTTTATCCGTTACCAGTCCTGAGGTTTGTCTATAAGAAAAAAATATTTAAAAATCGATCTAGGAAATCAATAAAAATGCATTTTAATATTATTATTGTACATATTGTAGTAACCACTTAATGTGTTTTTATCATTACTACAGCGATGGTCATAAAGTCCAAACGATTTTTTTTATTTCACCAGATCGAACTCGTTTTTTTAAAAAAGAAGTCGCCCAATTTTTTTTAAATTTTCCAAAAATTTCAACAATTTTCAAAAATTTGAAATGGTTACTGTATATTGAACAAGAATGTTTAAAAGACGACATTTGACGCCCTTTAGCGCAATACCTTCTCATATTGGACTATACTATTTATATTATATAAATTATAAAATCTAGGATGCTCACTGATTGACTAGTAAAAAGTCAATAATTAATTTTGCTAAGGCCAAAATTGAGAACATTTTATTTACAAATCATTTTAATTTTTAAAAAATATTAAATTTTAAAGTTTAATTTTTTTTTTATTATTTTCATACGTTGTCACTAAATAAAATTCATTTTGAAAAAAATCAAAAACAAATTATAAATATTATACGGTATTGTCAGAAACATAATTTTTTATTAATGTATTTTGGAAGAGAATATTATAGTAGTATGTTTAACTGTACAGGAGAATGAGATTATAAAATAATTCGTCGTGCGAGCTAATAACGTATGGCAAATTAAGTGGCTATCCAGTTTATTAAAGTTCGGCTTTCTTTGCTAAAATCCTCGCATTGATCTAATGAAAAAAAAATCAAAATTTTCTAAAAGTTTTTGCGTTACAGTAGCTGCATTCCGAGACAAAATAAAAGTCATATTTAAGACCAAAGGTAAAAGTATTATTGCAAGGACAATTCAAAATTTAAATTTCTTTGACTATGTTCACTTAAAAGATGGAAGCCCAAAAAATATTTTGATCTTAAATATGACTTTTAATTTGTTTCGGAATGCAGCTAGTTTTGCACAATTATATCGATTTTTAATTACCGGTATTAAAATTATTAACAACCAAAAAGATAAAATTTAGTTATAAAATTGAACGCTAGAAGGATTTTCGTTAGCCCACGCCCACCTCACCTGTGACCCCTCACATTTTTATATTATTGTCATTTTAAATTGTCGATATGTGTGTTCAATACCACTGACTACTTTTAATATTACCGACATTATGGATCGCGAAAATAATGAGAAGTTTCTTCCAATAGTTAAAAAAGCCTCAACATGGGAAAAATGTAAGAATAGTGATTTATCTTCGGTCAAGAACGACGGCAATCATTTTAAAAACCAACCAAAAAACAACACAACGGCAGGAGCCAGCAAATGTAAGTAAATAATAAGATAATTAGGCTACTATAATTAATTGTATTCCATGTAGTTGTTAAATTTTAAAACCTACGGCGCGTGATATATTATCAAATTAATTAAAAGTTTATCGCGCGTGTTATACATTTAAGGTTTCGGGTAAAATGTTGTTTAGATATACACCCGGTACTGTTTTTACCCGGGGGATACGTTCCTGAAAAACACGTGTAAAAAAAATTCGTGTAAAAAAAGTAATATGGGGGAATTCTGTAACATTATACTGTATAAGGGCTACCGAAAAATACATACAGTATAATCAAATTATAATCAATACATAAATAAAGGTGTGAAAAATTTGAAAAATTCACAAAATAAGTAAAAAATATTTTTGGAAATTTCAAAGTTTCTCGCGTAAAAAGAGTAGACCTATAAAATGTTATTTTGAAACCGTGTTATTTCAAAATCGTGTAAAAACAGTACCGGGTGTAGCCTACTTAGTCGATTTTTTTTTATTTTAATTTATAATGTAGCGTTTGATAACCTGCGTTTAGTAAAACAAAAAAATTTATGCGGTAGTAAAGCGAATTGTTATGGGCAGCCATTATCCTTACATAATGGATAATTATTATTGTACAAGCAGCCTACAGTAAGACCCCCGCTTAGCGCTGTTTTGCTTAATGCCTGGTTCTCAGGACGACTTTTCAGCGTGAAAACCGTCTTAAACAGGCAGTTCGCACAATTTTAGCGCATATCGTTCTGCGAATTTACCTGAATTTAAGAATTTCGTCAAATTCAGCTTAAATGTGAGCTTAAAAAGACGAAATCTAACTTGAGATTTATAAAATTTCGGAAAAACTGTAGCAAAAACTCGTAAATCTTAAGAGATTGCGGAAAATTACTCTCGCCATCTAGTAGCAAATGAGATTCCAAAAGGTTTTTAACCGTTTTTTCAGCTTAGGCATAGCGTGAAATCACATGGTCTCATGAGGGGCTCACGCGATCTAAAATTTAAATTGTTTTGTGTTAAATCCATGAACACCAAAATAAAATTGTTATTTTAATATTTTCAATTCAAAAGCTTCTTATTTTAACTTTACAAATTATTATAAATTTTAAAAACAGTTCCACTGTTGAACAATTTTCTTTCTATTTTGTCCTCACCGACCATTTCACCTAGATCCGTTCACCATCAGTGACGTAGTCAGGCAGTCTCTGGATGGCCCTTGAATTTGGTGGCAATTGTACTCAAAATTTGAGTACAGGTATCAATTTGACCGGGAAATTTTATTTAATTCTAAAATAAGTTTTGCCTGCCCTATCCTTTTTTAATTTTTTTAAAAAACTTGTTTCGATTTTACCATTTTATAAAAAATATTTTTTTATAAGTAAAAATTTTTCCCCCTCCTAAATTAATTGAATTTGAATGAATGTTCAAATATTAATGACAATATGAGGTATTTTACAAATTGACAGTACTGTAATAATATTTAATAAATAATAATAAATCAGATTGAACTTCTTGGGCCACCGTAGAGATTTACAGGGCGCCATTTAAACCCTAAAAATCATGCGCGCGCAACATTCAGCCAGCATTCAGCACAAACTATCCCGAGAACAGCAGAGCTGAATACGTGCTGAACTTGCAAGTTTGAGCTGAATGGTTTTGCTGCCATTAAACTTAAAAATTCCACTCAGCTCTATCCCCACGGTAAAAGTCGTCCTGAGAACCAGGCATTTCGCTGTTTTTTGATTCCTATACCTGTAATATGAGCCAATCATATGGCAAGTTTAACATGACTTCGTTTAGCGCTGTTTTTTTTGGAACGTATCCCCTACGCTAAGCGGGGTCTTACTGTATAATTATGGCGTTACATTATTGATTTATGGTTATTGGCTACTGGTAGATTAGATCTGTTAAAAATCGGGAATAACATTCTGCTCAGATTAGTGGAGATAACGTCATAATTATTTATGGTTAGGCGTGAATGGACATGTGCACGGTCTTCGGACCTGTCAACAAATTGCCCACAGCGAATCTCACTTAAAGTTTGCCGTATCTCGTTTCGAGGGAACGCGCAAGGCTTGAATCCTTGATCTGGGTCGGACGGCGTGTGGTGATCCGCGGTGGTTTGTGCTTTATCGGCCGGTGGAATATTTTCCAATTTATGATTAATTTTAATTTATTTTGATTCCTTAGCTTTCGTATTAATTAAATTCAATTTCTGATATACTGTGGTTTACTAATAGTAGTACTGATAATATACAGTACATTAAAAAAAACATTATTTTTATTTCTTTTTTTGGGTTGGATTTTAGTTGAGTGGGCGATTTGAACGAGCAGATGAATTTGTGCAGACGACGCGTACAGGCATAAGTAATGCAC
>JAQGAY010000065.1:0-61455 GCA_034698085.1 Polydesmus angustus
GATCAAACAAAAAAATTTCGTTTTAATATTATTATTATTTTACTGCACATGCATAACGAGCACGATTATTTTTTTTTAAAAAAACTTCATTCATTTTTTAAAAAAAAATAAATTACCCTATAAGCTCATACATCGCAAAAGTCAAAGCCACTTTTCCCATAATTCACTTCCTAATTTTTGCTTGTAATTTTTCCGTAATTAGATCGATGGTGAAAAAGATAAAACTTGTCTTGCAGTCCCATGAAATTCTAAACCTAGCTTCTCTCTCTCTCCGCTCCCTAATTCATAGCAATGTAAATACCGTATTAAAAAAATCAATTAGTGTTCTTCATCTATTTCTTTCAATAACGTAATTATCTCATTTTACATGCGACACAACTCCTACAACACTAATTTAATGATATTTAATAACAACAAAAAAAAATCTTTTATTAATGAGTAAAATTAAAGAATTTGTCATGTATTTACGTGGTAATAAACGAGACAAGAAATGCGGAGCCGACAGCGATATACTCCCTATTATAATTATTCTACGTGAAAACAGAGAAAATTTGCCGAAAAATTATTCCATAGCCCGGAGTCGACGCTCAAAACACTCGTAAAAATTATTAACATTAAATTAAACGTGCAGCAATATTACTCCTGTAATATATTCTTTTAACTTTTTGAGAAGAACGAGCTCATCATTTCTCTCATCTGCCAGCGCGGCGCACTAATTAGCGAAGCCTTAGTCAGCACAATCTCACGTGCATGCAAAGTCGAACTTTATAAACGCCAAGATGGCTCATTAAAGATTTAATCAGCTAAAAACAAAAACCCTCAACAATTCGCCTTACAATGTTACAACGTCATAAGCGATTGCTAATTCATTAATTTAATTAATTCGCTTTCATGTCAAACAACACTTTTTCCTCTTCGCATCGCAATGATAAAAGTCACTCGTTTCAAAAACTGAAATTAAATATTATCACGTGACTTACATAACTGCGCAGTGAGAAAGCTTCTTTCGTAAAAATACTATTTACATCATGCTCTGTCGTAAATAAAAAAGGAATATTAATATGCAATGTGTCAACAGGTGTAATTGCCGCTAATAAGCAGGTGTAAAATCTTTCATCTTCAACGCAATAATTCTGAAACTTTTGTTGAATAACTTTGAAATTCGATGGAAAGTTCATCAAAAAACATTTCGGTTTTCGTTCTTTTAATTATAATTTCGCCAAGTGAAGCTAAAATTAATTTGGTTAAATTTAGTTATACATGTACACGTAATTAGTTATGACGTTTACAATATTTAATTTCTAAAAATCATACGTATACCGGTACTGTATATTTTTTAAAAAAAAGCAAAATTATTTTACAAAAAGAAAAGCAAATGTCTTTACATGCACAGTAGCTCAAAAAGTACTAAGATTTTTTTCCTAGTTTTCTTACGCTTATGATGTCATTTAAATTATATGGTACGATAAAAATTTTAGAAAAAAAATTGTACTTAAATTTTTTAACAAAAATCCTTACTTCTAACGTCATAACAACTTACGTCATCAGTTTCATTTTTATACTGTTTATAAAACACAAATTTTTTTTTGAATTTTTGCGTCATAATAGGTGAACTTAAACATAAGGAGCAAAAATGTTTAACCCAGTAACTCCGTAAAACTTCATAATAAGTTCCCCCCCCCCCTTAACCTTATAGTTTCTCACTTCAAATTGTGACGTGTATACAATTTTTATTTTCCATCGTTTCCTTTTATAAAATACGAATTGAAAGTTAATCTTGGCACGAAAGAAGTTGATACCCATTTTTTAAATCAAATGTCTTGTATGGCTTACAAAATCGTTTTAATTTCGCTCAAATTTTTTTTTTAAAAAAGCTAGATTTGAATACCGAATATACTAGCTTTTAAAATAAAAAAAAATTAAAGCAAACTTATTTAAGCTTATTTAATAGGCGACAAAAACCAAAAATGTGTACGTGAAACGAGGATTAAAAATGTTGCAGAAACATTTTAGGTGCCGTTCTGACAAATAACGCGCATAAGAAAAACAACACTGCAACCACGTACTTTTCTGTCAGTTAAGACTAGGTACAGTAATTGAAAAATGACATCAAACCTTAGTTTAATTCGACACTTTTATGGTTGCATTTGACAAACTTAAGATGAAACAAAGTAATTTTTAACTATCAAAGAACAAAATACAGTTGCAACAATACTTTTTTCTTTCTTCTGTTTCTAACGCAATAGAAAATTAATGCATCAATATTTAACAACCGAAGCAATAAAAACGCGAAGCACTAAAAATGGGAGCCGTAAAAACGAAAAAATCTAATTAAGTGTATTATTTTATTCTACCGGTTTGTTATTTTCTCGAAACAACGAACAAACGTAATTGTTTGTGTTAAAAATATAAAGTCATTAAAATTGCAAGCCTTTTCAATCGATTTCACTAGTTTCATGCCTCTCTTTTTTTTTATCTTTAAAAAAAAAAAAAACAACTACCGTAGTGTTAATCGAAATTCACCTATCGACAATTCGCGAGATAAATTAAATTTTAAACAGTTGTCGTTTTCTTAATCTAAATTACGTTGCCAACTTAACAAACGAAGCTTACAGTATTTTCGCTTCGTCTCAATTCAATAATAAAACGCGAGAGTTCAATACTTTTTTTTTTCTCATTCCTCCCTCGTTCCTTATCTCAAAATTCGCCAACACAGTTTACGCTGATTTTAAATAACGAATTTAACGCCAGTGATGATAAACACGCTTCACCTACGTAAATTCCTATCCAATTCATCCCCATTCTAATCCAGTTCCAACAACTAAATTCCATTCAGTTCCTTCGATCCAACTTCACTTTTCACCCTAAGCATTGTATCACCAAAACTTATCCAAAGCATTTGAGAAACAAGTTTTTTGAAAAAGAAAAAAAAACCTTTCCTAGAAAATTTTCCGTTACATTATGCTCATTGAAATTCTGCTTCCCAGAAAATCAAGTTTGTAAATTGCGACTTTTCCACTTTTGAAACGAAGGGAGAGACTTTTATCGTACGATCAAAATATCTCAACAAAAGCCCACGGAATATAAAAATTGGAATAATTTTGAAATAAGATAAAAATACTTTTTCTTTCTCTTCCAAATATAGAATGCAGTTTATTAACAATTTTGATGATTAGATTAATTTAGATAGAAACCAATAATTATATTTGTGGTAAATAATAGGCTATTTACGTCCAGCGATTATTTGTTGCTACTCAAGCATTAAATGTTGGAAGACCCACTTGATCCTCCGGTTAAACCATGTGAAAAATCTGAAAAAAACCGCTTTAACAAATAAGCTTTAATAAACTCTCTTTAGCCGCTACAACAAACTCTAAATGTAAATTAACTTTCCAAACCTAAATTAAGACCCTTAAAGGAAAATAAATATAAAAAGTAAAGCAATTGTCAAAAAAAATAAGCAGTAACCTTCGCAATAAAAAAAATCCCCTTCTAGAAATGTTGAATAAAATGAGCGCTAAACAAATACCGACATCCATTTTAGCACCAAAATGACAAAAAATTTCAAACCGCATACATTTTCGTAAATTTCGAGCAATTTTCTCGAAATCGTCAAAGCACGTCAATTTTATTTTTGAAAGCAAATTACTTCAATAGAAAAAAGTAAAGAAAATCAATGTCAAAAAAAAAAAAAAAAAAGAAAAAAAACGTTAATAAATTCAAACAAGTTTTACATAAAAAAATAATTGACTGAGGTAAAATGGTCGCACACTGCAGTTTAGTAAATATATTAAAGCGCCATAAGTTGAACCATCTTGATTGAACTTCAACAATCGAAAAAATTATTTTCCATTGCTTTATACAGACACGTAGCAACGTTATCTTAGTTTTAGTGAGCTAGTGCAATTTATACGCGATCGCTAAACTAATTTTCTTATAAAAATCGTAATCCAGTGCAAGCATTACACAATAATAATTAAATTCTGTATTCTCATTCGTATTGTTTATAACTTGGAATCCAACGCTTCAATTTTTTAGTTTGAAAATAGAATTAACTTTTATTGATGTTACGATTGCAACACTATTGTCGCTTTTTTTTTTTTTTTTAGAAATTCGCGTTTACCTATATTTTTTTTATCGCTATATAAAATTACCTAAAATAAACTTCACAACAACAAGTTCATTAGCAGAATAAAATACTCTTCGATACGGCACTAAAATAATTTTGTAATCGAAGACGGTTCGACATCAGCCAACGTTTTTTAAATTCAGCAAAATTGTTTTCAAAAAATTCTCTTCTCAATTTTATTTTTAAAATAATAAAAATACGGAATAGCACGAGTCAAAGTACTGAAATGGCGTACCCGAGATTCAATTACGCTCTCTTACTAAAAACGCTTGTTAAAAGGAGGAAATGTTGGTACCGGAAGTGCAGAACATGCATTTTGCAGTCGATTTTACCACAAATGACTCATTACCGACCCATGACGACGTTTCTTGTTTTTTTTCTATCATACTTTTCTCTCATTTTTAGATTATTAGTACATTTTTGCACTTTAAACGAAAAAATAAAACCGAACTTTTACTTTAATATCATTAGTTAACGTTTCGTGGTTCTCATTTTAGATATTGAAAATCAGGCGAAATAAGTAACCGAACCTGAAGCCGGATAATCAGATGGAAACAGCGAGACGAGGAAGTGCTCTACCGGACAATTTTGGAATCGAACAATTCCCCACTCCTCGTGGCAATCAGCACTCTCAACCCACCAACTGAAAAAACTCTCTCCCCTTTTTTCCCTAAATATTTATTCGTAATTACGGGGACAGCTGCAATGACGGAACTGGAAGCGCTAACGGTCACCCCGACCAATAATTTCTCAGAGCTCGGCAACATTTCCGACGACGATAATGAAACAGAAAGGTACCGCATAATCAGCAACGTGGGTATCCAAGCCACGTTTTATATCGTTTACTCCATTATCTTCTTCCTGGGAGTTTTTGGTAACGTTTTGGTTTGTTACGTGGTCATGCGCAACAAAGCCATGCATACGGTCACCAACATTTTTATCACCAATCTGGCCTTGTCGGACATTCTTAACTGTTTATTAGCCGTCCCTTTCACTCCTCTCTACAGCTTTATCGGCGAGTGGGTGTTCGGCCCCGTCTTATGTACCCTCTTACCATTTTCTCAAGGCGTGAGCATCTACATCTCAACTTTAACTCTCACTTCCATCGCCATCGACCGTTTCTTCGTCATCATTTACCCTTTTAAAGAGCGCATGAAAGTGCAAACGTCCCTCTTCATCATCGCCAGCATCTGGGTATTTTCGATAATGGCGACCATGCCCTATGGAATATTTACCAGATTGGGCAATCCCGATGGTGTGCTGCTGTGCTTTGAGCAATGGCCCAATGAGTATAGCAGGAGGATCTTCGGAGCGTCCACCGTCATTATGCAGTTCGTCATCCCTTTCATCATCATCACGATCTGCTACGTCCGAGTATCAATCAAACTGAGTGACCGGGCCAGGTTCGTACCCGGAGTCAAATCCTCGCGCAAGGAGGAGTTGGATCGGCTACGCAAACGCCGTACCAATCGAATGCTCATCGCCATGGTGGCAATCTTCGGATTTTCCTGGCTACCCCTCAACACTTTCAATCTTATCGACGACGTGTATATAGATTACAGCGGCTGGGCCTATGCCGACCTCATTTTCTTCATCGCTCACGCCATCGCTATGGCTTCCACCTGTTATAACCCTTTTCTGTACGCTTGGCTCAACGAAAACTTTCGCAAAGAATTTAAAAAGGTTTTGCCGTGTTTCGACGCCGACGCGCGAAGTACCAACGGCAAAGGAGGTTCCCTGGCCCACAACAACGCTCGAGGGGAGAAATCGTGTAACGGAAATGAGAGTCTTCTTCCTCACAACAATTCGGTTCGTCTGCACATAGTTACTGACAAAAGTTGTCTGACGAGTACGACGGAAGTGAAAGCGGTTTACAGCGCAGTTTCCCAAACATCGACGAACAATGACACTCACCTTGACAATAACGAAAGAGCTTGAAACATTTTTTCAAAAAAAAAATAAAAAAAATACATATATATATATATATATTGAAAAATATAAGAACTATTACGACAAGGGGAAAAATATATTAATACTGTATGTGAAAATATATATTTAACGTTAATCATATCTACAGTACGTGCAGTGTGCAAAGTCGATTTTAAAAAATATATACTGTATTTCAAAAAAAAAAAAAAAAAAAGAAAAGAAAGAAAATCAAATTTGTACCGATCGCTATCTCGCTAAAAAAAAGTAGATCAAGATAGCTTTCTCGCTAAACGAATAGACGCGCAAAAACCTTTAGTAGAAATCAAAATAACAAATCACACACTTCATTGCTCACTTTCCGCATCCAAAGCATGCTTCGATGTTTATTAAGTGTGAGGATATTAAACTCGCGCACCCGTAGCAGCACGTCACGTTGTCATTTAATCAAGTTTTCCAGCTCACTAAAATATACACCGTGTAGTAAAAATTGTGTGCTTATGTACCAAACCTTGTGAAAACTAAATAAAATTTATAAATAATAAAAAAAAAAGAAGTTAAAAACAATTTTCAAAAAGTTAAATATTTTTAATTTCCTCAATTTAGAATGCTATTTTCGTTTTTCGTCTTATGTGAATTATAAGGGAAATGTGGCAGTTCTTTTAAATTTACAATTCGAAAATAAAAATTGGAAAAAAAAAAATTTGTGAAATATAAAATTATATTCTTGAGTTTAATTAATATGATTAGCAAAACATATCAGCTTCATCCGACTCGAAGCCAATTTAAAAGTTTTGTTGAGTTCATTCTTGTGGAATAAAAGCGCGACGATATTCTATAAGGTAATAATAAAAAAAATACTAACTAAGATTTACTATTCAATTGTACCTTTCAAAAGCAGGACTTCGATTAACAATTTCCCGCATTTTATCGATTGGGTTTCCCAGTCTCATAAAAAACATTCGTTTACGTGTAACGTTACAGTATATATATATTAAGGCTATATAAGATAGCCATAACATTAAGGTTGTAAATAATTAGCAAAACTTACGCCTATCAGTGATTATCCTAAAAATAATTACATTTGCGGTAGAGTTACAGTGTGTCATGTTAATGCTTCAACAATTAAATTAGAAAGAGAAAATTGTTGCACACAAATTCCTACACGTTTAATTAAGCAGCCTTTTTTTTTCATCTAAATAAATCGCAATGAAAAGTACGTTTTGTATAAACTTACATGTTATTCACCTATTTGTTCAACGTGTGTAAAATGTATTGTAATTATATACAGAACTTTCGAAATACTGTAGCTTAGTAAGTTGCTAGAAATTCTGTACAAATAAATTACATTTTACTAATTTAAAAAAAAATAAGAAAATGAATACCGTATTTTCGGATGTCTTTAAAAAAATTAATTACGCAGATAAATCATATTCTTGAATACTGTAGTTACATTATATTCTACAGTAAATTATTATTCAAAAACGAATTAACAAAAATTTTTAATTTACTTTAAATATTAAGACAAATCAAAAATGCAGTGCCGTACCAGCTTATCTACTCGTATATTAAAAAAATACATTAACCGTATCTTTCGCTTCGCATTCGGTGGTCAAATCTCATTTATATAATGAGCTTTTCAATTTACATTACTGTATTACTCATGACAGTAACATTAACAGTAAATCATTGACATTATTATCACCAGTCGTCAAAATCTGGCTCATAAATAAGCTCATTTAATAACCGAAAATGCAATTACTGTACTCTTTTTTTTTTTAATTAAAAGTATAGTCTAACTTTCAAATTTTAACCTTTAACCAAACTGTACTCGCATTTATTAAAACTTCGACAATCTCACAACTAGATGACGATTTTAGCATACTGTAATAATAGTAATGACAATGCCTTTAAAAATAAACTAACAAAATACAAGCACACAACCGTACCCTAAAAAACGCTCAAATTATCATCTCAAGCTCAAAGATCAAAGTCACGTACTTCTCTTTACTAATAATGTTTGTTTTTTTTAATATAAAAAAAATATTGATGACCTAATGGCAATAGTACAGCAAAATTGCATTGTTTTTCAGGAGGGGAAAAACTTAAACTTCGATTTAACATATTTAATGTTGATAACGTTTTTTCACACGCGATTCTAAATAAATTTACAGTATGTGCCTAAATAAAGAAACCGCATAATCAACTACTGTATTTATAAAGTTTGTTATAATTATTAGCAAAATAAAGCTTTTTGCTAGTAGATACACTTTCGAAAACTTTAAAATACCCGATGTTATTAGCAAAAATGATAATTTAGTTATTACACAAAAACATACAAGAGTAAAACCATAATACAAATGGTACCATAACTCAATTTTGCTTTAAAAAAAATGAATCGTGGAATGGTCACTAAGCCATCAATATAATAAATACTGTATAAAACTGCAAAACAAAAAAAAGTAATCGTTAATGCTTAATTGAAAATAAGCGAGATGAGAGTAAGAACGATCCTTGTTGCCAACGAATAACCAACCGATTGTCCGTTTAAGCATAAAAACCATACACATTTAACGTATAGCCTCCTCCGAGAGATGCAGCCTATTATTAAATAGGCCATTATCCAAAGACTAAAGTTGAACAAGCATCCTCCTTTCTTTTCCTTAAAATTTTTACGGTCTATAAAACATCATCGAAACACATTCTAATATGACATTAATAACTTCGATTTATGATAGCGGATCATTCGCGACACGACGCTTGTAGTAGTCAATTAAGGGAATTCGAAACCCACTTCATTTTCATAACTAATTAAATTAATGGCAAGTTAATAACAATTTCTCAAGACTACCGAGTCTTGTTCAAATTTCTTTCATGGCTTAATACAACTCTCTCTCTCGCCCTCTATATCTCTTTCTAGAGTAGACAATCTATCCAATTTAAATCAATAGTTTTACATGTCGCAATAAGTAAAATTCGCTGTTTGTTGCAAATTACGATAGTACAGGCAAAAGCGACGACTAGGTGACAATGTCTAGACTCAAATCGCGAGAGCTTACCGGCAAAATTATACTAGTAACATTAAGGTAAGAAAAGGCTGATCAATAGCAGAGTAGAAATAACAAGCGGAAAAGTTTGTCCTACTTAAAAAAAAATGCACGCTCGTAATTTATCAACACCTCCCACCCAAAGCTATTTATCCACTTGTCATAATGTCATATTAATCAGTATAAATAAATCTTTTTTTTTTAGACGCGTGCTTTCTTCTTCCACGACTCTCTCGACGACTTCTTAAGATCGCAACTTACGTCATCGACAGCAATGGAGTTTATGAACGAGTCGACGGTCAATTCGACCTCCAACGAATCTTCGCCCACGGAGGATCGGTTCATGAATGAAATCTCCGTCCAAGTTATATTTGGATTTTTATACCTGGTCATCTTCCTGGTCGGCGTTTCGGGAAACTTTCTCGTCTGTTACATCGTGTTTCGAGACAAACCCATGCAAACGGTGACCAACATTTTCATCTCCAATTTAGCGTTAGCGGATATCCTATTGTGTCTCCTGTGCGTTCCCTTCACTCCTCTCTATTACTTTCTGGGAGAATGGGTGTTTGGTGGGGTTTTGTGTCAGCTGTTGCCCTTCTCGCAAGGCTGCGCCGTTTACATATCCACCTTAACCTTGACGGCCATCGCCGTTGACCGCTATTTCGTCATCATTCACCCTTTCAAAGAGCGGATGAAGATCGGAACCTCGCTTATGATCATCAGCGGCATCTGGAGTTTCGCCATCTTGGCCACTCTGCCTTACGGGTACTTCACCGATCTCATACGTCACAAATATTACTTAGTGTGTGAGGAGCAGTGGCCTTCCGAATCCAGCCGTTACATTTACGGCATTTCCACCGTCATCATGCAGTTTATTATTCCCTTCATCATAATAACTTACTGCTACGTGCGCGTCTCGTTCAAACTGCAAGATCGAGCGCGTTTCAAACCGGGATGCAAATCCTCCAAAAAGGAAGAAATCGAATGCAAACGCAAACGCCGAACGAACCGCATGTTGATCGCCATGGTGGCCATTTTCGGCTTCTCTTGGCTCCCCATCAACCTCATCAATCTGACGGAAGACGTCCACATGTCGGTAGCCGAATGGAAGTTTTACGATTTTTTCTTCTTCGTGGCCCACGTCATCGCTATGAGTTCCACTTGTTACAACCCTTTCCTCTATTCCTGGCTGAATAAAAACTTTCGCAAACAATTTCGAAAAATCTTACCGTGCTTCAAATACAAAGTCAATCAACGTATCCACCGTCGGCTGTCCACTAACGAGATGGAGACCACGTGCAACGGCAACGACAACACGATGGAGATGACGATGCCCACGCAGGTTTACTTGAAGGACGAGCTGCGAAGCAACGAACCCGACGTTTCCTACAACGTTCACAGCGAAGCCATTCATATCGGATCGGTCGTACCTTTACTCGGAGACGATTAAGAAGACTGAGCAATTCGAAGTTTATTAAAAGAAAAAATAAATAAATAAATTATGCGCTGACAAAAAATAAAAAAGAAGAAAAAAGTGACTTCAGCTTTTAGCGTCGCTTTTTCAATGCAACGAATTTGCCAAAAACAATCGGAAAACATTTTGCTTGGAATGTGTAAAGAAAACCTTATCAAACTCTTTTACACGTCTATTGTGATGATGACAGGGTTTAAGTCATATTATTAAACAACTATGCCAAAAATTGTTATTTTAAAAATAATTAGAACTTGTATACAAAAAAAATATACATCGCAAAGTAGTAAGCTACCGATTTATTAAATGTTTGATATTGCTTGTTGAATTATATAAGATATATTGACGATTTTTGAAGGAAAAGCTAATATATTCATAATATTTTTCTAATCACTTTTGAAATCAATTTCTTAAAACTGAAAAATTTCGGATCTTTTACCTTACAAAAAAAAAAAAAATAACAAAATACATACGGTATAAATTACAATAAAAATGCTCAAATTTTTCAGCTTAGCAGTAAAATGATTGGCCTACGTAAACTTAAAAAAATAAAAAAAAAAGTTTGTTTAAAAAATAAATTTAAATTTTAACCATATATTGCCTCACGGGGAGCGATAAAACTGAACTAAATATATTACGTAATAATCAATCTGAACCGCTACGGTACTAAAAATCAAATAAATGCAATAGAATTAAAAATTAAGTTTCACGCCTTAAATTATCAATTTCCCAAACAATCAACGTTGGGGACTAATAATATTATACGACGAACTCTGTCAATCATTTTGATGATTAACGATTCAAAAACTCGTATTAAATGTTTTCAGGGGTAACTTATTGTAGGATCATATTGGCGCTTTAATACCTAAAATACTACGTTCACACCGGTCTCTTGAAAACGGTTTCAAGCAATGAAACTAGTTTCGCATCTCGATGTATAGCACAGTATATCAGCAACGATATCAGACGGTTTGTTTAAGCTATCTCAGCCATTTGCAAACCAGTTTCCACAAAAATTCTTCTCACTAACGAGAAGCAAATTAAAGTAATATTTTTTTTTTTTAAATCGTAAAAAGTAACGTCTCCATATCACTAGTAAGTTTGAGGTGAAAAAGTTTTTGCTAAAACTAGATTGCTGCAAGTGGCTTCAGTCAAAAATGGTCTACCAGTACATGTAGTCGAATTGGTTCCACAAAAAAACTGAGTCGCGGTGTGAACGTACTATTACACAAGTTCATTACCTAAGCCCCACCAAATCGCGCAATATTATATCCATAACAATTATCTTAGATGTATATCGAGCCACACACCATGTTAATCGTCAAAGCTTAAATTGATGGCCTAGTTGCAATTGAACGTATCATTTAATGTATTAGCGAAATTGAATTGTTACATCATTCGGATTAAGGCTTTACTCTCGCATGGTTTAATAACTGTTAAATAATTGGCTGGCTAAAAACAGACCACTTATAAATAGTTAATTCTTAATTCCGCGTTTTTCTTTATTCAAGTAGGCTAGGTACAATTATTAAAAATCGTGTGTAAAAATACATTCGCTGCATTAAAATTATTCAGTCTGAAATTTTGTTTTTTGGTTCTTTTAAATAAATGCAATTGTCACCAGGCCATTGAAATTAATGTGATGAATGAAATGCTACCGGTTCTCAAATTTTAGATAAATATTTTTGTTGTCACATTTGTTGTTATTCAAAGTAAACTGGAATCTGTATGGAGTCATTCTTTAATCTATACCAAGTCGACTCTTTTTGTTTATGAAATATAATATTTAAAGAAAATACTGGGGTAATACGCTTAATTATTGTAACTTAAACATAGATCTGATACAATCTCAAATTATTATTATTATTGTCATTATTATTGTCTATTTATTGTGTTGACAAAATCCAATTTTATTTACACGTGCGTGCAATGAGTTGTAGGTCATGTCGATTCATTCAAGCACTTTTTCTTAACAATGTAAAAATTGAATGTGCGCAATGTCACGCCCGGCGAATGTAACAGGGATCAAAAAAGTCAAAACGATATTTCATCGGAATTGTTATAATAATTCTGTTAAAAACGAGTTTCCATGCACGCATATTTCACATAAAAGACCAGTACTGTACTGTACATGGAGAAGGAAAAATACCGCTTTCGTAATTTTCAGAATGATTTATATATTGCAATTAAATTTTACCAAAATTCTAGAACTCGCTTAGTCTCGCGTTTTTGCATGGCCTGGTGATTCGTGGCCACCGCTACTCTCGTTTAACTTACAATTCGCTTAACATTAATAATAATTCCGACGATATCCCCCACGTGCATTGCGTTTGTCAATATTAAACGAGGATCTCAATACCTCCCAAATCAAACTTATTTTGTTGCTACCAAAACATTACGCACGCCTTCTACTGTAGTGCTGATCACCGCTTAAGATTTCCTTTGGTCAACAAATATGAGATACAGTGCATTACTATACACTTCATAACATAATAATTTTAACGAAATAAGATATTTGATGGACGAGATGACCATGCACTTGTTTCATCGTTTATCATTTACTCTGCCATTAAGGAATTGACAAGTTTGATGCAATTTGGATGGAGAAATATTGTATTTTCTTAAGTACAATTAATATTGTTATTTGGATTAATCAATCACTAATACCGACGTTGTGTGTGTGGCATTCAAGTGCTTTTATCTTGAAATAGAAATTTCAAATGCGAAATTATAGCATTTCCTAAAAGCCTTGAGTAAGCTTATAAACAACCTTCTCTTTTAAAAAAAATTCGTTATAATTATGTAATTAAGTCAAACAAAAAAATCAATTTGAAAACATTACCAAGGTTTGATGTATCAACCCATGCATGGAGTTACAGTATAAAACTCCTTCATCAGCTAATACTGTATGCTACGACGCACAAATTCTTGTAAGAAAATTTTTTCACATCAAGATTTTAATGCAATATTCACCAATTGTAAATCATGCACACTATTATTTTTTTTTTTTTAAATGTTAAACACGTTACAGTTACTATACCTGAATTTCTTGAAAGACGATTCTTCCGCCATTAGAGCTTCTATGATCTTCGATTGGTGGTGATAGGCTGACAGGAATACTGTATGCCGACTATTATAGTACAGTAGTTGCGTATTGTGTATGAACAATTTTTACTTCAAACTCTCAACTAAAATAGATCGTATAGGGTTTAATAGTTCATCAATAATTAATTGTAGTTAATTAACGCAATTTCAAGTACGTTATAATATTCGACAAACTTTTGTCGTTGTGATTACGACGCCACAAATAACACTAACCGCGTACTTTACTAATTCACTTCGCCCGAAAACTAATTTACACAACAAACTGTTGATTGAAGAAACTTGAAAGTTCACCTACTTTATGTTAAACAGAATAATTTTAAACTACTGTTTAAAACTGTATTTTGTTAAAAATGTATAATAATACACAACAAAAACGCGCCGGAATAACATTATCGCGCCACCACAAAACCGGAAACACAAAATTACCGGAACTTGAATATTATTAAAAACAGCACACGTGACGTCATAACATCACAATACTGTAATAATTTCCCTGTGGGCTACGAGTACGGTAGGACTCACAACCAAATAATAATAATTATTATAATATGCACAAACCGGTATTAATATAATAATAATTATTATTGAAGTACATGAAATTGTCAAAAAAAGCTCAATTCGTGGGGGAATCTGAACATCAGCAAAAAAACTTGCCATTTCATACATTCACTTTTAAAGGATGTGGGGAGGGCCATCAGAAACATAGATAATAAAATTACAGTACAGTAATAATAATGGGAATTTATAGGTTAGCGTTAAATTATTTAATTTTATTATACAGTATTATTTGTACTTTTCCCGCATGAATCATAATGTGACAAAAAAATGTTATATTAATTTATTACTTTATATGCAAATGTAAATGTTTTTTATAATATGCCCAACAATTTTCCAAACTTTAAATCCCCTTATGTTATAATTATTATCACAGGCAATTTTAAACACCGGTATTTTGCAAAAAGTAAGAAAAGCCACGTACATTTTAATATTAATCGAGTTATTATAAATGAAGTTAGAATTTAAACAAATTTAAGTGAAAAATTGGTACACAAAATATAACATACTTTTAAATATTTCTTTACTGTTTCCAAATACTATACTTCATGCCAGCCTTTTCAAGTCTAGCAATAAGAGTAGTATCATATAAGGCAGCTCCAGGAGTTAACACGCCTCCCCTGTTAGAAAGTTTTTTGGATTATTAATGTCGGATATCGAAGCAAATTATTGATGCAAAATCTTACTTTTCAGGTATTTTATCAGACTCTTGTAATACAGTTAAAGCAGCCTCAACAAAGCAAATGGGAGTAGTAACATATCCAGGTTCTAAAAAAACAATAAAGTAAATAATTATATGGAATAAGAATAATTGTTTATAAAATTTTAAATAAACCTGGGCCATCAACAGTAACTATCATCTTCTTGTTAGGGGGATTTTGATGCTGGCTGTCTGGATCGGAAAGCTTCTCATCATAACCCTCGCCAATAAGTATCATGGTGAAAGATGCTTCTTCCACCTAAAAATTAATTATACAATAGTTGTAGAGATTTAGAAATTTAATAATAATTTATTAAAGTACCTGTTTTCGGGAAGGTCCTTCGTCAGAAAACATACCAAATGAAAATAATGAAGGATGCTAGAAAATTTCATTACATAAGAATAATACATGTATTTTTAATTCAAACCATTTTATTAACGAAAACTCTACCTTTGCCAATAAATCACGTCCGCATTTACACATGCTTAAAAGTCCAAATTGAATGGCCATTAAAGCCAATGGAATAAGTAACCAAAGAGATTGAAGGACCATATATGAATACATTTGAACCTAAAATTTAACAATTCAAGTTCATTAATATAATAACAAAAAAAACAAAAGGTTAACAAACCGGTCGCATTTTTCGAAAATTATAGTTATAGACGTTGGCTCGATTGACAACTGATTTATCAGTAATCGGAAATGTTAAGCACCAATTGCTCAAATCATTGTTGTAAAAGAGCGGAAATCTAAAATTTATAAATATTTTTTAATAACTTGCAAAATGCATTCCTTAAATTTCTCAAAAAAAAATAATAATAATAACCTTGGTTTTAAAACATGTTTACTCTTTGGAACTGGATGAGGGTGATTGAGAATTACTTGACGAATTGGTTTTAATTCACTTTTTTTGGGAAGTCCGTAAACCCCAGATTTCCAAGTTCCGGAATTAATTTTTTGTCCCTAAATTCAATCAACAATATAATATATTATCATGTAATATAAATTGTATTTTTAAGCCCAAAATATAATTTACCGATGGCCCGTGTTTAAATTTCAAATAAGACTCAACGGAATTCAAATCTCCTACATAATCAAATGTAAAAAATATGATCGCTGCATACAATATTAAGATATTACCTTCAAATTTCTCTCTAAGAAATTGGATTCCAGTTTCGCACGGAATGCTATCAAAACCAGCTGTTCCTAAAATGTAAACACCCGCTTTTTTAGCTTCTTCGTCATACTTCAACTGCATGTTTTCCAAAAACTAACAAACATTTAATTTAATTAATAAGATTAAATGAATGAGTTGACAAAATTTAAATAAACTCACAATAGGTTCACCACTCAGATCCAAATGATGAGCTTTATTTTCAATGCAAGCCTTCACAACTGGCTCGCCGTATAAACGATACTAAATAAATATACAGGAATACATTTTAATATTTAATACTGTAATAAAAAAAAGGTACAGATCATTTAATTCAATCTACCGGTCCAACAACGTTTAGCACCAATTTGGCTTTCTTGCACATTTCTGTTAACGAATTATAGTCATCCACGTCAGCGATCAATATAGGAATGTGTTTAATATCTTTCCCTAGAAATCAAAAAATACAGATTGTTTACAAGTTTTAAGAATCAATACCTGCACGTACATACAATAGCGTGCAATAATTAATCATAACCAATATAACTAATAAAATAATTGTACACATTTTAACTTTAACTTTTCAGACAGGAAAGTCTGATTAATTATAATTATTATATAGTCGAGTATTAAAAAAAAAAATTTTTTTACAAAAATCTATAATATTGAAGTTATAATTATTATAGCTAACTTAAGAAAGCTTTTCTTTAAGGTTCATTATTTTAATTGCATTTAAAACTTTGATTAGGAGACGATAATGTATCAGATGTTAAATGTAATAGACTTTGCTATTATAATACGTGATAACAGTAGGCTATCTTAACACGTATAATTATGTCTGTATTTCATAAAATATGGTGACTATTTTTAAAATCAATTGCATGTTTGAGTACACCACTTTGCTATAATTTTATCTACTGATCAAAGAGTTTCTTTTTTTAAAAAAACAATTTAATGACAAAATAATAATCTCGATCTACCCTTAGCCTGAATTGTTCTTTTTTTTCTTCAAGCTTCCTTGTCATTAAATATTATTGTCGACTACGAATTAACTACCATTTTTTATAGAGATACAGTAACTAAATATACAAATCTAATACTGTAGAAATCACGCTACGTATGCGAGTGCCGCCTTATGTCAATAAATTGGAAAATGCCTGATGCTAAAATTCTTCTTACGTACACAGACGTAGCCTACAAAATCTGCGTATTTCAAGTGGGCACATTATTAAACGCAAATATTTACTTTAAAAGTCTATTATCATAATATGAACATGAAATTAAAATTTAAAAATAGGAAATGAGTTGATAAAAATGATGTAATTACCTGTCACGGTAGAAATTTCTTCTAAAACAGCTGCAAGTTTGGTTCGATTTCTTCCGGCGATGGCCCATTTCAGATTATGTTGTTCGTAAATTTTCGTGACATATTCTACTGTATATTTTCCAGTAAATCCAGAAGCACCGTATATAACGATATCAAATTCCTTTTCATCCGACATTTTTATTGAATGTTACTGTTGGACCACGTATGAACAAGTAGCTGGGGTTCGACCGAGTCGAACAGAACGTGTATGGCGGAATGATCGAAGTGGATTACGTAGCCGAGCATGACTCCTGCTTTTCCATTTAACCTTGAAAAGGTCGAGGTCTCCAGACGAGCGAATCACGTGCATTTCTCCTCCGATAGCAATAATTTCGAGTTTTTTTTTTTTCTTATCATAATCTAAGTGTAGAAATAAAATAAGATTTATACAGTAACGCAATAATTATTATTTGTTGCTTTAAAATTAAATTAAATTCGCTTACATTAATGATCGATATTGCCAATTTTCATTTTATCAAAAGGAATTACATTTTCTTATGAAATTTATTTTGCTTCATGGCTTAGATCTGTATGAAAAAACTGTTTCTTACGGAATTAAATTACATTTCTATTTTTGAAACTACATCAGAATTAAGTATCACAATAATTTTAATTCGGAAAACTCTTAATCACAATACTGTAGTTATAAACGCAATCCATTTTTCAGTTGTTCACAAATGAAATTTTGACAAAATTATGTTTCCAAGCAAAGTAAAATATTGCTTGCTATTGTTATTTCAAAACCTTTAAACAATCATTACAAGCCGTCAATCATAATTTTTGTCGTATTTAAAAATACAAATTAGGATGCAAGTAGCTCGGTAAAAAAATTAAAAATATACAGTATCTGCACTTGTGGCAACATAAAAATACGGTTTTAATCTTTAAATTAATCTTCTAACTTGTCAAATACTTCTATAAATTTCACTTGTTTTAGGTCAAATTCTTATTTTCAGCTTTCAAAACCGAAGAACGAGTAACTCTTCCGGAAGCTTGTGAAGGGCAACTCAATTTTTTCAAATTTTGTTTAAGCATGTCATCAACAATATTTTCCTTGGGAGACTTTGTCAAACTTACCCTACTTAACTGCTCTTGGATTGTCTCAGCCTGGTCGTCAATTTTTTTATCTAAATTCAACAGATTCTAAAAATTAAAGAAACATTAAAGCGGAATAGAAATTGTCTCTTTACCATCACATATATTTGAATTTACACTCAGTTTCATACTTTCTTTTTGTTCTAAAAGACGCTTTTGCTCTTCTTGACTTTCGACTAGTTGTTTACATAACTCCTGAATTCAAAATATGCCAAAAATCAAATAATTATTCATAAAATAAAAGCACCAGTAATACAAAATTTGCAAAAAAAATTACCCTGAATCTTAGTTCAACATTAGTTTGTATTGTGCTTATATACATTGTTGATTCAGTTTGGCCACTATTATTTATGACATTGCTAAATACACACCGATATTATTATAACGTGTCTTTAAAAAAGGGGTTCAAAATCTTACTTTGGAAAACTAGAAATTAATTTTTCGTAGGAATTGTCTTTTTTATGTAAAACTAGAGGTGGATCCGTTTTATAATTTTTATTGGCTGTATCGCCGAGATTGACCACGGTGGCTGATATGGCTTCAAAATTTCTGGAAAAATAAACAAAAAAGAAGTAAGTAAGAGTTAAAACGTTATTTCTCATTCAAAAACAATTACTTATTTTGTAGTAAAAATTTGTATTCGATAGTATGAGTCGCAACGTCAGTTGTCGTGTTAGTCGTAAATATACCAAAAATAAAATAATTGCGTTTACTTTCGGGTAAAAGTTTGACTAAATTTTGATGAATGACGCGTTCTCGAAAATACGGCTCCATCGATGAATTACGCCGGAATCGATACCATCCAATTAAATCCTAGAAACATACTTAAAATTAAATAACAAAACAAAAAATAATAAGAAGCCTCAATTTAATAACTGATTTGTGAATTATGTCACCTCTAATCTATAAGCACTCGTAATATCCTCTAATTTTTTTTCATCAATAACGCCTTGTCTATCGCAAAAACTATAAACTTGTGCACAAGGTAAAAACTGGTGAATGCCTAAAAATGTAAAACAAAAACAAAAATTCTGTTAATTTATTTAATATTCGCTTCACTCCCATACTTATCAAAAACAATGCGTAAAGCAAGATGCAAAACACAAATAAAAATAATGTAGATCATAGATTTGCAAATCACACATTAAACAGGCATTTAAAAAAAAAAAGAAATTGGATGAAAAAGCACTAATAACATTTATCAATTTTTTGCTAAAACTTAATATCTTCTAAAAAATGATTATGCGAAACTGTAATCCCTAAGCGAATGTTGTTCTAAAATTTAATATTACCTATGATGTGATCTTCTTTTTCAAAAGCCAATTGAGAATCACTGATATCTTCGACAACTTTTTTCCTTAAATTACCAAACAGCAGACCCTCCTATACACAAAATAAAAGAATAAAATTAAGACTCAAAAATTTTCAAACAAAATCACATGATACACATAGGTTTTTTTTTTGACATTTCACAACAATGTGGGCTACCTGATCGCCAGTCGAATTCATCATTTCAAAGATCAAAGATGAAAAGCTCACCCCACTAACTTCTAATTTTTTGGTAGAACTCATCTTTGGTTCGTTTAATTATTAATAAATATCACATTTAGTTATTGAACGACGTTAAATTATTTCATTTCAACCTTACTTTACCGTCTTCTAAGTCACTCGTTATCAACAACAACTGTTTGTTCAAATGATCTATAGGTGGCGCTTAAGTCTTTGCTTCAGCCACAAAATACCGCTTGTTCCCGTCACCAACCCCCCCGGTAGTCCCGCGGCCCGAGCCCCGAGAGCCCCATGCTACGTAACGGTAGTCGTAAAAAACAGCGTCGTTTTTAGAGATTACAAAATATTGATAACTTTGTTTTTATTTTAGTGGAGCATTTTAAATAAGAAGAAAAGCGTAACTAATTTTTGATGCTTCCATTTTCTGCGCAACATTTAAAATAATATTTTACATGTATTCTTTTGCACCCACAATATTAAATATTATAATTTGCATAAACTTTCTTTTCCCTACCGCTCTTCCAGGTAAGGCTGGTATTGTAATTTAGTTTTATAAAAAATATGCAAAAATACCCTCACGCCACTCTTTCATCTCAAACGAACAAAAAATCAATAAAAATTTTTTAGTTAAAAAAAAAATAATTAACGAAAGATAAAAAATAATTTTCTTTTTTTTAAATTTCAATATTGTAAAGTAGCAAATATTAAAGAAACTGCACGCCATTAAAGTTAATATGCTTTTATACAAAAATTAACTTTAATCCCTTCCCCTATAAAATTTAATACTTCTGATGCAGAAAATTAGTTGCTAGGGGAAACTATTTTATGATAAAATACTGCAAACTTGTGAAAAAATATTGTTTATTTATTTTATTTTTTTGTTCTTGCTAATTTTATGAGATCCTGGTGCAAAAGTTAATGCTTTCCTGTAAATAATGCTCTGGTGCTGTAGTGGCACCCCCCACGTAATTATTACTAGGTTGAATAATAGTGTCGACCCTATATCATTAAAAATAAACGCGCGCCTTTAGTTGAAATGCCTTACTAATAAATATAAAAACACTTGTTTTGCTGTGAATTATTAATCTACCGCAAACTACCGAGCTATTGGAAGAGCTAATAAATTAATAAAACCCTTTAATATTTTTTTTTTTTCTTTGAAAAAAAAAAAAAAAACATTAGAAATTTTTCCTCTGCGGAAAAAATATTGATCATGCTCATAATGTTGTCTTTGATAGCGGTTGCCTTGACGCTCACGCTCCCATTCACCCATCATTTTTATTAAAATCCCATTAAAATAGTAATGAGCTAAAAGCTGCTATATCCGATTAATTCAGCCTCACTTTGAAGTGCGCATCGAGAGCAAAAGATGAGAGATGTAGATGAGTGTCCAAGCAAACTAGCGTGCATAAAGACAAAATTGAAAACCTGTAGATATGGCCATTCTATTAGTCCATTTGAGAAGGAGCTAGTGAGAAAGCCAATCGATATCCTACGTTACACGTAAAGTGATGCTACTTACTACACGTAACATTTTTGCTTTAACAGCACAAAAATCAATGTGACAACGAACAATGCGTAAGAATAACTCGAATGGGATACGATAATATTCTCGCTATCATTACCAAGGTGAGATTAAAAGCTTATAATAATTATTTCTTGTCGGAAATCCGCAGCGTGAAATATCCGTAACGTGTTCCGTGTATTTTTTTTGCATGTTTACGTTTGATCTCATCTGCAAGACTAGTGTATCCTATAGCCTATACCTACGCGACGCTGTTATACTAGTATACCTATACGATTATTCGTTGGAATTTCGTTTTATTGATAGATTACGTTTAAACCAATCCTTTCATTTTTTCCAATTCAACTACTTTGCTTATAGAATTCAGCTCTACTGATAAGTTGGTCATCCGGATAGAATATTTTTCTTTAAAAAATTTTCTTAGTACGTAATAACATATTTTAAATAAAATCTGTTGTGGGTTTTTTCTGTTAAAAAAAATGTAAATATTATCTAAAGCAAAATTTTAATAGCTTTGATCAATAAGTTTTATTTATTTATTTAAATATAAATGTGATCAATAATGGTAGAATAAATTTAAATCGGTAAAACGCAAACATTTTTTTACTGAGGTTTTGTAGTTTGACTTAGTTTCTTTAGTAAATGCTGAATAAAATCTAATGAGTAAACTTTCGATTTAAAATAATAACTACAGTATAAACATCAATTTTTTTCCCCCCCAATTATTTTTAAAGCAATTTTTAGTCAAAATAATGATAGGTAAAATGCCATACACACGCCACCTAAACACGCTTTAAATAATACTACAGTACAGTATTATTATTCATATACATTTTAAAATACTGTAATGTAAATGAGCATTATTATTGGATTTATTTTCAAGAAATTTATAAATAAACAACAACAACGTATATTCACTCTACTGGCAATTAATAAATAAATTATTTTTATATTTACAACTTTCAAATACTTTAATTTATTATCAGAACTTCTTAATTATGGCACCATAAAAACCCCCTTTTTCTCGAAATTTGAGTTCAATTACGCACTTTTTGAAAATCTAACAATTTACATTACGCTACTCTTATTATTACGATTGAAAAAATGTCAATTAGTGGGTCAAAATTAAATTTGCTCGTTTTCCAATAATTACAGCTTCACATTTTCTACGCTTTATAAAATGATTTAATAAAATAATAAACGAGATGCGACTTAATATTTTTCTGATTCCGAAAACCGTTTTAATGATGAAGTTTAAACTTGTCACCGAGCGTGTTATCAAACGCTGCCCTTATACCGCTACGTGTCACCTTAATTAATGACAATACGATAAAGTGGGAGTGCAATTAAAACAATCAATCACGTCCTATCGTGTTCTCCGAGCAAAATCTAAGTCGAAGTTTAAGGCATCGACGAGTAAAATGATGACAATTGGTGACAAATTGCGCTAATAAAATAATGAATTGTCAAAAGCGCCAACTTATCTATTGTCATCATTTATTGCTAGCAAAATGCTTTTTCAACTTTTTTTTTTTTTTTTTTTTTGAGTTATCTCAAGTCCTCCAGCCCTTTCACGCCATTCACATGTGGCGTTAATAATAATTAGCTTAGCTATATAGTTATTCGTTCACGCCCTTTGAAAGATGCTTCCAACACCGTACTCTGCATTTATTCGCAACTTCAGCCAATTAAAGTAAATTGAATACGCGCACCATTCTTACGCAAGAATAATTATTATTAGCCACAATTAAAATTGATTGATTACGTTTTGGCAATGAATTATTTATTAGTAATTAGCAGTGAAACGCGGGCGTGAATATTTTGAGCTGAAATCACTAACGGCTATACCCATTGATCTCCATCAAAAAAGAGCATCAATAATTATTTTTATTAAGTGGGCATTTATCATTTGAGAAATAAAATATATTGCTTAGAATCTTTTCTTTAACATTTTTTTAGAAATATTTCTATCAGATAGAATAAATTCTTCGTTGTTTTGAAAATGAAACGTAGATGCACGTTTCGAGCGAGCGAAGGTAGATGCCGCTGCAAGGCTACTGTTCAACTTAAGATGAAAAATCAAAACGAGATTTTGATCTAATTTATGGCCAAGGTATATCAATCATCCGTGTAAAATTATTATTTTACTTAAAAATGGAAATTAGAAAATAAATAATAGCTTCAAATATAAATAGTGTACATGTATATACAAAAGAATTTGATTATCGCACTAATTATTAATTAACTACAATCACTAATATTGAAAAAATACAATTGAACTAAATTATTAATAATAATTGTTGAGTAATAATTTAATGAATTAAAGCTAATGCAAGTAAAAAAAAGATTAACGCTGAATTAAAAAGAGGTTTTCATTAAACCTATACAGTATTATTTTAAGTGTTTTGCATTAATACTGTACATACTTTAAAAAAAAAAAATGGGTAAAGATTAAAATGCAGCAACTGATGGTAGAATAATAATTTACACTAATTTTTTTAAAACAAAATATTATTTAATTTTAACGCTCTTATAATAATTACTTTATAATAAAATACTGGCAAAAAAAAAAAAAATTGAAAACTCTGCCGCCTATTCAATTAATATTTTTTTTTTCCTATAATTTTATCGTACCAATTTTTTTTTTTCATAATTTCTATAAAGTATCGCAATATTTTATAAAAATTAATTCCACATCTTAAATATTAATCAATCAATCAACAACACATCTTACACCTACTTGGTTAACGCCCTTGAAGCAGTGTTCATCCACGTCAACGCCACATTTTTTTTTTTTCTAAAAAAAAAAATACAGTATATTATACCGGCAAATATTGTGCGCTGCGACGTACTATAATTTTTAAAAACAATATATTTATTTTTAAAAAAAATCTTATTTAATTTCTCAACTACGTGTATTATGAAAGAGTAAACCTCCAACAGAGCCAATTTTAAATATTGCATTTTTCGAGTTAACTTGATCCAAAAACTCATTCAATTACCCACGCACGCACACACAAAAAAAAAGGCTCCTCTCTTTCTTCATGAGTGGGCAAGAAAGCTTTCTTAACATACCCAGGTTAAAACTTTAGCATCATCATTCATTATTTTGACACCAACGCATTCAGCAAAATCTAGCGAGGATAAAAAAAAAAAACCCCATTGTATTCCGCGTTGTACCTCTTATACGAAAACCATTAACTAAACTTATTCCGACGGATTCTATGTATGAACAAATATTTTGAAAAATAAGACGAGTTGACATTGTGAATGACGAGAAACGTATTTGTTTTTCAGTGACGGATGAATGCCGACTGCAAGCCTGATGAAAGTCAGAAAGCGTCCCCTGGACGACGAGGATTCAACACCATCTTTAACACTTTATTTCGGTAAATTGCCCTAACTTATCACATCTCGCGCCTGACCTTTCCAAAATTGTATCATCAATCGTTATTCATGTTTACACACACACACTTTCAATGCATAAATATTACAGTAAAATGTCGATACAACAAAATTGAGAGAAATAGGAAAAGTTTTGTTATTTGCATCAAAAAAATGTTTTTTAAAAAAAAGACTTGATACAAAACGCTATAAATAATAATAAAAAAATAACGGTGACGTTTGTTGTACTGACATTTCGCTAAACAAATCCGCGAAGCGTGCGCTCACAATTAGTTATTGACATTTGCCTATTCAAAATAATTTTACTTCGCTTCTTTTGCTTTGATATTTATATAAAAAAAACATTACTTTCGTCTGCGGAAATAAAGCAAAAACATATGAGTGACGTCAAGGCGAGACGTAAGAAAGGCGCAAACATTCTTGTTTATTACGCTACGTCGCCTTTTATCAGTCTTTTGTAATGTCAAACCCTTTTATCAGAAAAGAAAACGTTGTTGCTTCTCGTTTTGTCCGAGGACCCTTTTCAATACTGTCCAAACTTAATAGTAGACGCTCTTAATTGCTTTTTTTTAAATCGATACGTGTATCGGTATCCGAGAGAAAAATATGAAATTAGTCGTGAAGAAAATATAACTCCTCGTCGTTCACCTTTTCATTAATTTTTTGTAAATAACATGTTACCGAGAAACATTTTCCGATGATTTCAATAGGGTTTCGTTCATAATAGATTTTACGTTATTCAAATGGTAAAAATAAGGACAAAGTATTTAATTTAAAATTATGGCTGAGTACCGTATTACAACATTTTAGACGTGTGTGAAATTAAATAATTAACATAATGTTCAAGTAGCGGGAATTTATTACTCTAATTATTATAAAATCCATTAAGCCCGAATTTAAACAATGCACGCTTTTATTATTAATAATGCGTAAATTATTAATAATACCGGTAATTATTTAGAATTACCGTTCCATTGAACGTTTTGCAGCCGCAATTAATTATTCAGTGTTACTGGATACTGTTCTTTCACTTGATGATTTTAATTGTTAAAATAAATGTAAAAAAAAATAATTTATAAATCCCAATTTAATATATTGTTACTTGTAGCTACTGTTTTTAGTTGAAAGCGAAATGTATTTTTTCGGGCATTTTTTTGCAATTAAAACCACATAAAAAAAAAGTAAAACAAAAACCACTAAAGGTTGGTTTTCTTCAAAATTTGGGTGTTTCTTTTAAAAAAAAACACTTTTTCATTTGATGGTTTTAATTATTACCGTAAATGTCAAAAAAATTAATTCCCATTTTAATTAATTTTTCATTTCAGCCAAGTTATACCCAGTTTTATTATTTTTTTTCGGCTAAAAACAAAATGTATTTTTTCGGGCATTTCTTGCAATTAAAACCACATAAAAAACAAAATCCACTAGAGGATGATTTCTTCCGAAAGTGAAAACTCCGTCTATATCAGGATATTTCTTCAAAATTAAACCACTTTTGAAGCGGTCATGTGTTGTCGGAAAAATTTTAATTGAATTTTCAATCAGTATAAGGTCGATCCTCCAAAATATTTATAGGGGTGCAGAAGAAAAAACAAAAAATTGTTTTCAAATAAAAAATCAATTATCCTGTACGGTTAACTAATTTTCTTTTCTTAATGTAACAGACCAAAACTAATAACAAGATAGTAATTATATACGACGAATACCGCAAATGTCCCATAACATTTTGTTTTACAAATTCATTACCGTATTACAATGCCTATAAATAGCCATTGAAAACTTTTATTATTAAAATAAACTCATTAAATTAACGTAAATAATTAGCATTCAGTTAGAAAAACGCAGTGGCAGATGGCTGCGTTAGCAAATTGTTTCGTACTTTCACGACTAAATAATTCAAAACTCAATTTTCCCTTTCGTGCAATCGCTAATATCTTTAAGCAGCCAATTTCGAAAAAACCCTCTAATTTGCGATATCATCCGCATCGGTACCATTAGCAACATAAATCCATTAAGTCGAATTAAACTACCTACTCGAATTATTTCTACCTTCATTAAGAACAATTTAACGTACGGTGAACATCTTTTTTTTTTTTCTCCAAATTCTTAACCCACACACACACACGCACAAAACCTTTTCATTGCGGTTTTATTTTCTACCCGAAAACATTAAGATAATGAATTGGCCTTTATAAATTCCAAATATCATCGACTCCATAAAAGAATTAAATTAGAAATGGTTGAACAAGTTCTTCTGCTTTCTTTCGACGAAAATTTCAAACTCCTCTTTTTTTTAGCGGGTATAATAATTATCAGTTCCGCCCCTATCACAGGCTCCATCAAATTAGACGAACATTTAATTACTTGTAATTTGGTGGTTGGATGGGTAATTGTGCCAGCTGTTACTAGTTCCACCTAATAAGGCAAACAATGCAAACGCGGCTGCCGTGCTGGAAAACCAATCATTATTAATGTTACGGGAAAGTTGGATACCAAATACCGGCGGCACACTAACCGAGTACAGCCGAGTAAAATTTCACTTCCATCGTTTTACATTGAATCCAATTTACGATAATAGAAAAAAAATATATACAATAAAAATAGCTTGATAATAGTTCGTTGAACTTTTGTTGCATTTTTTTTTCTTCTTCCTGCTCCTATTAAGTAACCCACACAATTAAAAGTTGCGGTAACATAGTGTAAGTGTCGTTGTCATTTTAGGTCGATGGTGATGGCAAAAAAAAAAAAAAAAAAAAGAGTTTACGATTCGCAGTTTGTTACGCAGAAATGGCTTTCGAATGCCGAGCGCGTTTATTCACCCTGTTTAATGGTTAAGTACACTGCGTGTGATCTTTTTTGGATCTTCAGAGGGATTAATTTAAGGTTGACCACATTTAGCCAATGAGAAGGGAAAACGCTCAATTTCACTAAGGCCCGGAGGTGCCAACAGCAAACCTAATTTTGCTTCCGTCATCTAAACACCAATCGATTTCGAACGAAAATAAACTCATCGTAGGACGAAATGAACGGGGGAGAAAAGTGTGAGAAACATTATTTCGAAGTAATTTAATTTTCTTATAATAACAATGGGTCGAAGATAGAAACCGCAAATAACGTTTTATAAAATATTCTAAATGCAAATAAAATCATACTTTATAACCAATCACATTTTCAAAGCAAAAAAATCGTACCGGTAATATTTTTTTTTATTAACAGAACTTTTTAAATCGCTTTCAATAACTCATTATTTTTTTAGGAATCGTTCTTAAAACGCAACCCTAATATTTAAATAACTTTTAAAAAGTACAAAATATAATTATTTTCTTTGATAAAATATAAATGAAAATGTTTTTCATTAATGCACGATCTATGTAACGCAGCTGATATACAGTAACGAATTTTTTTTTTATTTTACGAGTATTATAAATTTTCGGAGTAGGATTTATTTAGCAATATAAATTATAAATTTCATCAGTGCCATTATGATTTCACATACAGTATCAACAGTACGTGCAATATTTTTAAAAATACAACATCGAAAAAAATTATTGTTCATTAAATATTTATCTAGTTTTTTTCATTTTTTTTTTTTTTTTCAATCTGCACTTAACAAAAAAAAAAACCCCCCCATTTCTCTTACCCTTTTTTTCTTTTCCAAATTAATTCAGTTAATGTCGAGATTTATGTTTACCAATAAAACATTTTCGTTTTAAAAAGAACTGGGGTTTTTTATATACAGTACGAGGTCGAGTCAAAAAGTTCGTGCAAATTTAAAATTTTTTTTTAAAGTTGCATTTGTCAGATTGATTTTATTTTTTGTGGACATGTTATTTAACCTGTCCTTGACCTGTATTGACGTGTATTTTTAGTTTTTCAGTCAGTTCAAGCCGTTTTGGTTTTGTATGTTCGGCGATTTTTTTCATTCTCACAAAGAATTATGTCAGCTTAAACAACATGTGCACAAAAAATAAAATCAATCTGACAAAATTAACGCAACATGAAAATTTTAAATTTTGCACAAACTTTTTGATTCGACCTCGTATGTAAACAGAATACAGTACAGTATTATGATAACACTATCTGGTATATGGTAACGATAAGGTATATTTTATAGCTTTAAATATTATATGGTAAAACAAAATATTGGAACATGCAACTCTTTTAATAATCTCCTGTGAATTACATTTCGTGAAAACATCTTTTGAACATAAAGAGACGATTTTAATTTTACGTTTCAACGTTCACCAAAAAAAAAAAAGATTTTTCTTTAGAAAACAAAATTCATCTCTGAAAGTAGCGGAATCAATTCTTCCGAGCTTGTTACTTTGCTGCGCGCGACCTTATCCTCCCCCGCCACCACCCTCGCATCGCAATCTGCGCCATATATTTTCTTTTGATTTATTAATCCCACACCGGCAAAAGAAAACAGCAGTGCAACTTCAACAGATAAATAAAATACCTGTCAAAGGTTTTAGTCAACTAAATTACTTAAATTAAAATGCTTTATGTACGCGTTCTGCAGCTACTTTAATTAACAACTCATTTACAATCCAAAAACTGCCAACATCATTAGCAAGCATTGAAGCAATATTACAGGTTTAACTGAGACGATTCACACGTTAAGCAACTGACTTTTTCTAATAAAAAAAATAATAATTAAAACGGCTGTTATAATTTAATACATTTTTACTAGTTTATTAGATAAACGGTAATTTATTTATACCGTATCAATTAAAATGAACTTGTAATTTACGAGTATAATCGGTTTTTCCAAATTACTGTATATTGAAAATTGTTGGATATTTTTTTTAAAACAATGCAATAAAGACATTTTTGTAATTTTAAAATTATAATAATAATTAAACAAAACAAATGAAGGAATTTTAGTAATTACAGATTAATTATTACATTTTATATTTTTAAGTGTAAGAGTGTGCTTTATAGATAGAAAAATCCTTCTATCGACTGATGCACAGTTTATGAGGTTGTGGGCATTCAACACAATATTTTTTTAGTAACTTCAAAGGATGTGCAAACAACCTTGTTTGATTCAATTCTTAATACACTTCCAATGTACTTTTTAATTTCAAAATTGTTTTAAATTGAAAAAAATATTATTTTCAACTTTTAATAAGATTTAATTAAGAAATTTTGTTTTATTTGAGGTTTGAATTCAAATTTTCAAATAATAATATTGAAGTTTTTCGTATTTTTTTTTTCAATTGAATTAAACCCACTGCCTAAAATTAATTATAATATATTTATATAAATGTACCGCATTAAATTCTGCAAATTTAAAGTAAGCTTACTTAAGTACACTGTACTATTATACCCATTATTTTGGATAACTGCCTAAAGTGTAATCCACACTAGATTATTACAAGTGCATTTGAAGAGTCATTTAAATGCAAATATTTTACGAGTTCATTCTTTTATTAGCAATCTCATAAAAAGTAGTCCGAGCTGCCTTTACTCAGTCAAAATTAAATAAACGAGATTTATTTAATTGTTTCTAAAAATCTATAAAAGAAACGTAAAATATTTCGTCTTAATCATTAAAACAGTACCGTAAAAATTAAACGTTACTTGAAACGTCCATCAAAAATGCAGTATAATATATATTTATTTATAAATAATAGAGTATTTTTTTTCTATATAAATTATACTACGTGTCTAGTTTACGATACTAACATTTTAAACTCGCTTCATGAAAAGAAAAAAAAACAGCAACAAAAAAGAAAATGTGCAAAGTTTGTTGTACCCCCTTTTAACCCTAATGTAAGAGCGGGGCATTATTTTGATATCGCATCTTTTCAAACTGCGCGTTGATTACATAAGATGTTTATAAAATGTATAAGACTGGGGATCTGGCGCCTGGCCAACCAACATCGAATCACCTTTTTTCTATCCTATCGCGAGAGGCTATCTTTAAACCCTAATAAAACTCCCATAATAATAAAAAGCGTCGGTTTCATTAAAATTCGAGTAGCTGTAAAAGCTATTAAAAATCGATGTGAACGCACCCATCGAGCCATCATTATTTCGGGCCGTACAATACAGTATAGACCCCTCCCCCCCATAACTATGACAAGGCTATATAGACCGCTCTTATGATCTCAAATTAATGTAGGAATGTGTATGCATTATTTCTATCGCTAGTACCGCGCCGTACAAAAGTTTTCCAGGAAACCAACCGCTAGCTAGAAAAAAAATAAAAAATCTTATTTTGAAGTAATGCGGACTAAAACATTATAGTTTGCCTAGATTTGAAAGTAAAAATAAAAAATATATATATATAAAAAAATTTAAACAGTTATACAGTAATGAAAAAAATGTGAAGTACACGTACGACCCGGAAATAATTTTAAAAATTGTTTCGAAAAACTCAAATTTGAAAAAAAAAAAAACATTTTTTATGTGAAGTGTATATTTTACGCGCACTCGATATAATAATACAGTATTATGATCGTAATAATTAAGTTACTAAAATAAAAGAGAACGTCTGCGTTTGATTTTTGCTATGCGTTTAATAAGTTGTGGTATTGACGGACGTCACGCGCTATTAAATTAAATTCGCATTACAAAAATTGAAGAGCATATTCCAAGATTATTTTTCTAAATTTACCTATTCATCTTTATATACCGGTATATAAAAGATAAATAAGAAGAAAAAAAATTGGTTGCTGGTAAACGTATTGTGTCAAGAAATCGATGAGTACAAAAATATTGTATTATGTAGGAAGGTAAAACTAGGCGAGCGAGCGTTTCACGTTATTGGCAATCTGTATAATGGAGAAGTGGTTGTCAGCTGTATTTATATATTCTAGGCACAACTTTCTACAGTGTTTGGAAAGGAAAAAAAAAATCTTATTTAATCTGTAGCTTTAATACAATGTCGGTTTTATAGATATTCGTTGTTGTAAAACGGCTAAGGTTGGTTTTCTCCGTTGTTTACAAAATGCTATTCAAGAAAAAGAAAAAAGGGAAAAAAAAGTTTGATAACGGTCTATTTATGGCACATTTTTAAGAAAGTCATCGAAATGGAAAGATGAAGAATTCAACCACCCATTAAATTGGTTTCGATTCAATGCAAATAGCTTATTTTAAAACTACAAATCGATCGATTAAGAAAAATATTATTTTTCAAAATACTAGTACCGGTATCGATAAAACAGTTAATAAAAAAGTAATGTTTTTCTAACCTCGAATTATTTTGTCAGTTTCAATTTAAAAAAAGCGTGTTCAAAATTCAATTTCGTGTTAAATAATTTGTAAGTTGATTCCAAATTATTTTCTTATCATCCCGTAGGTTTTTTTTTTTGTTTCAGGTTAGTAACGCTTTATAGCTCTATATAAAACCTTATTGATAAAAGCCTGAAACAATATAATGAAAACATAAAAGTTTAACGATTTTTCAGCTCTACAGAATAATGAAATTCCTTTAAACATCCATCACTAAAAGCCTAACTACTTTTAATGACGACTTTTAACACCCGTTTTATGAACATCCTCCAAATCCAAACATAACGAAATTGTCGAATTTATCATGGAATTTAAGTGGGTGATGGATGGCGGATGCTGACAAAATGCATCGGAGAAATAAAGCCAGTGTTAAATGAAAAACCTTGAAAAATATAAAGACATAAAAAGCGACAGATGTGCGCGATTCAATGGGCTTGACAGCACCTGCTGGTTTAAAACAGATTAGTCGGATATAATACTGTAGTGACCATCTTGATAAATCCATAAAAATAAACCTAAAAAAAAATAACACTTATCAATCTGAAACTAGACTTAAAAAAATAAAAGTTGTGTGAAAAGCAACTTTTAATCAAAAATCCAAGTCAATATTGGTTTATGAGTCTTTTCAAAAGTTATTGCCCCGCCAGACATTTGAAAATCATTAACGAGTCATTAAATAAAAGTGTTGTTAGTACAAAAATTTTCAAAATGTCAAAAAGCCTATTCAAAAAATGCGGATGCAATCATCGAAATGTTGCGTTTTATTCTTCCCATTCCAGTACACGTATTCCATAAATGCTTACCAGATGTTCCAAAAAAAATTTCTATCGATTGTAATTAAAGTAAAAATTTTAAAGAGCTTTTTTTCATTAATGAAGATCTACCCATTTTGTAATTTAATGTCCAGAGGGAATAGCTTCCCAATTATTACTGTTCGAAGTCATTATTTCACTGTTATTTTACCTAAATATGCTCCTATTTTTGTTTACCAGAAACGATACTATAAAAATACTGTACACAACGAAATACTGTATACAAATATAGCTTTCGTCATTTCTAATTTCTACAAAGTTAATTTTTAAATATCGTATTATTAAAAATCACATTAAAATGTATGAAAACTGCCGCGCAGTATTATTTTGAGATTGATGAAATAATAAAATCGATTTATTGATAGTTTCAAAACATAAACCCCAGTGGCGGCGGAAATTGCACTAGCCTTTTTCCCTCGTTTGAGTGAGCAATAAAATCAAATAAATAAATAAATACTAACCAATATTATTTTCTGTTCCAGTTATGATATTATAATTACCTAATTATTTTTTTGTTGGTTACTGCATAGTTAAGAAAAACATGATTTAGGTGCATGTTTTCCATTGCGTCCTTATTATTATTAATAAAAGGGGACCAATTTCCCTGGTTCTGCATTTATTATTATAATATTATAACGGAAAAAATTGTATTTTTAACTCCGGCTATATTCTACCAAAATTTCTTAAAAATGAGTACGGTAAATTGAACAAAAAAAAAAAGTGCGAGTCATTTCAAAGTTTCTTGAATATTGCAGCTCAAAAACTGACTTTATCACTGGCTGCATAAAAATAGTGTTAGGATGGGTCAAGACGATAAATTCATTTCTGGTTTATTCAGATCCGTATCGATTATATTGAGGTTGCGTGAGGTCATCAGTTTCAATTTTATTAATTCGAAAACGTAGATATAACCCCCAAAATATTTTTTTAAAAAAAGAAGAATTTTCCGCTTATAAATGCATCCACTTATGCAACAAGAAATGAGAAAGCTATGGGAATAAATATAAAAAAAAAGAAAATAGCGAATGCGATAGGATAAGTTTGGGGACACTGGATCGAACACTAACAACAAAAGAAAGCGTGCAACTACCGTATTGGAGTTTGATAGTGGTAAAGATTGTAAAAACCAAAGTCGAGATATTTGAAGAATGTTTTCGTCTAAAAGTTTCACCTTCGCATAAAATCCAAAGCCCATAAATGTCACGGAATAGAGTACTATCACCTCATTTCGTATAGATTATCGCTATGGAAGAGAATGAAAATGGAAGGAAAGGGGGGAAAACCTTTTTCTCCGATGAAATTGAAACGGTGAAAAGAAAAGCGCGTCTACGAAATTGAAAAATAGTCGATATTTATCGAACTTTGTGGAGTTATTTATTGGATTTAAATGTACAGCACATACGAGATACGATATTACGCTTACCTCCAGCGACACGAGACATTTCAAATTTTACGCTTCCTACACATTGTACATGTTTATGCGGCGGCGTCAAAATACACAGTATATTCTAATACAAAAAATCAACAACAAGAAAAAAAAAACTCGCCACTAGATTTGTCTTATAAATAAGTTCCTCAATTGAGTGTGCCTATATTCGAGGAAGCCTTACGCAATATTGTTACAGCGCTGTAATGCATAGATTCCGTCTTACGCGTTGACCGGGCACGTTACTATTAAGGTCAATAGAAAATATGGCTCATAAACTTTTCCTATTGTTCAACATTTATGGGTTCTGACCGAGCGATAAGATTCTTGAGAAATCGTGTAAGAAGGTCTTTCATCGAAAATCACACCATAAACCAGCAAATGCCCAATTCATAATATGAATTATGAAAAACTAGAAAAAATATTCACTAATTCGCGTTTGCCTTAAAACCGTTTAATAAAACTTTAATTCGACCTAAATTTCTTAAATTACACTACTTAATAGGCTGGTTATAAAATTTAAAAAAAAAAAACCCCCCGAAACAATATTTCCCGCATTTAAATTCCCACGAAACCTATTTTGCCGCGTTTTAATGACCAATTTCAGTTTGTTATAAGTGTAAAATAATATTCCAACTTTGCGTAATTTTACAGAGAAATTCATAACGATAAACAGAATGTCAGTCAACGGATAAAAACAATCTAATACATTCCCATCCTTTTTTTTTTATTTTTAAAAACCAATAATAAACATGAAAGCAAGAAAATTCAAATTTTAAATAAATCAAATTTGATTTTGCAGTAGAATACTTTAGCCTTCAAAATAACATGCAATATATACTGTACCAGTATTTTTTTTTAAAAAAATATTTAAACAAAAGTCAAATTTATTTTATTTTTTTGACAGTAATTTGTCTAGGATTATTACACACACGTCGAAGCAAAATTACATAAAACCCAATAGTAATCACTCAAAAACGACGTTTTTCGAGTGATGGTTAAAGTTTTTAATAACGTCTCGTACGAAATACAACTGTCTTACATGACAGCGATTTATATTTTAGATACAATGATTGAATGTTATTTGAAATTTTATTCCGTAGTGCCTACTCTGAATAAGGATCAATAGCTTTACTTCAGCATTCTGTTATCTCATATTTGGCAAACTAAACTAAAATGCAGTAAAATAAAAATATTAATATTAAAAAAAAAAAACATCCTCAAAATTAATTAAATTCTATAGAAAATTTTAATAAAATCGCAGCAAATAACGCAGAAAACTCGTTCATTTAAAAGAATTCTGTAGCTAAAAAAGAAATATCCTCCAATCGATTTGTAAAACAGTGAAAAGAAATAACACGCATTTAAAAATTTCGTTTGTTTTGGCAACTAAAAAAAATACTTTTCCTTCATTGTTTAGTCTTTCTATTGTTTCCACATTATTTTGCTTACCAGGTTTCTCCTTTAAAATGCTTCACCTATTGTTTATTTTTCTATCGTACGATTATTGCGCGGTATATTTCGCGTCGTCTGAGACTATTTTATAATAATAATAGTCTTCATGTTTCCATCTAAACTAATGATTGGTCCGATGAAAGGTGACGTCATTAGTTGCTGAGATAGGACTTTGCATAGGTTAAACTTGTTCGGTCCCTCATGTCCCATTACGTGATTGGCGATGCGTGAAACAAGCAATTGTCCGGGTCGATAGATAATTAGATCTTTAGAAAGAAAACGTAGACTTCCTGCGACGATATCTTTAAAGATCACGCCGTGAAAAATTGCGCGATTACAAATCTTGGCCATCTAAAACAAATCAAGATCTAGACGTGGCTTGAATACTTATAAATCGCCTCTTTTTCTTTTTTTAGACCCTGTTATTTTGCCTTCCAATTGGGTATTTTTAGAGATATTTACGTAGGCAACTTCCGGTAGTCCAAAAAATTCCCGTTTCCATGTCAAAGTTAAAATTCTAATTAAGAGCATACTTATCAAAGGCTTCATTAAGATGCAAATGTAAGTAGTGTAGTGTGCAGCTCTCGTCAATACGCGCCGGGTAATTAGAAGACATGCTAATGATGTACGTCACAAATGACTTTGGCGAATGTATTTTTCGTTATCACCATAACGATAAAATATATTCAAGTCCGATCAAGTGAGAATCGTATTTCAGAATTACAAAATCGATTAATGCAAAAGACAATAAAGGCGGCGACTTCAATTTCGAAAATTTAATTAAACGGAAATAGAACACACATTGTCGTCGTGGTTACTGTTATTGTTTGCGTTAATAATTTCAAGCCGGCCAACTGCACAAAGGTACCGACGCCCCCGCACGGATCGCAAAAACTAAATACAGCGCGCGTATTAAATAACAACCGACTAAGTTTACTCTGGCTGGTTCAAATTGCTGGGATAAATTAAAATAGTAAAACATCCGAATAGTTACCAATGCATAAACAAATTGTAAAACTTATTTATTATTGCCTATAATAAATGCATATCTCTTATTACTATTAAAAAGGGTCACCACAAAATAGATTAAATATAGTGTGTCCGTAAATATACTCGTACGAAGCTTTTAAAAAGCAAATAAATCAAACAAATTTTAATGAAAATGAAGTAATTTTTTAATATTTACATACAACAACACCTCCGATTTAATGATAAAAAACAATTTTTAGAATATGACCTCTACAACTGGGTCGGCACGCGTAAACGTGCTCACGCGTTTACTTTGACGGCTAAAGCTTTTTGCGGACTTCCAGCTTTCACCTGCCGACTGCATCTCGGCACGTGCCGGCATCAACTGTAAGATTAATGCAAATTTCTTAAAATTTATTTTAGCGCATTATTACGGGCCGACTCAGTTGTAGAGGTCACATTCTAAAAATTGTTTTTTATTATTAAATCGGAGGTGTTGTTGTATGCAAATATAAAAAAAAAAATTCTTTTTCATTAAAATTTGATTTGTTTATTCGCTTTTTAAAAGCTTCGGATATTTACGGACACACTATACAAATAACGCAAATATTTTACGCGCATACTTCAAAATATTTAAATAAATAGCTGAAATCAACTTTTACCAATTAAAAAAAATAACTCAATAAAAATTCGAGCTTTCATCAATAATTTACTAAATAATTATTTTTATGTCATATTAAAATCTCATGTAACAAACTCCCCATATTTATTCTCCAAAAATTGGGCTTCCTTTTAAACATAGCGAAAATCGAATTTTACTTTAATAATTGCCTTTAAAAATAATTTTTTTTTTTCAGTTTCAGAAAGCGAAGTCTGCCCAATGCAGTTGCTAGGGATTCAAGTGCCTCATATCTAACCAATAAGTCGTCTCTACCGGAAGTCTCGTCGAAATGTCAAAACCAAGAAAACTCCAGTTCGAGCATAAAAAGCTCGCTAACTAATCTGCACTCTGAGCAAAGCGGTAGTAATCGCTTTGTAAAATCGTCAACTAATCTTCCGCCGAATGCGAATCATTGGATTGGATCCGAACATGAAGCCCCATCAAACGATAGTTCATCACGTCAATTATCCGCTTCTCGACGCATCTCTAGTGCATCAGATCGATCTGCAATCTCTTCGCCTGAGAGACTATCCTTCACTTCCGGTCTTCACCGACGAAGCTCCACAGGAACATCTTCCGTCGTTACATTACATTATCAATCTTCTCTGCGAACTTTCCGTAATTTGGACAAAGACCTTGAGGCTTTACGTTTGTCTCGTCACGATAATCCAATCTTGCAGCGAAAGATGATGCAATCGTACGTGAGAGAGCCGGAAGTGGCTTTTTCCACGCGCCATCGCAGCGACGAGACGTTAATTTTGAAGCCGGTGTTATTAAATCCGGCGTCGTCTCCGGGTAAGCGAGAGCTGGTGACCCCCTACGACTACCATCCCCTCAACGTCATACAGCAGCACTTGGTGCGCAGTCCGCCTCCCTACATCAACACCTTACGTCAATTCGGGTATGACGTGGGGGGATTGCGCGCGGATTCCACTTCCGATATCGAGCGAGAAGATGCGAAATCCGAATCCGCTACGTGCACGTGCGTTTCGCAGAGTTATTTGGTGCACGCGGAGGAAATTCAACGAGCTCCTTTACCGCACGTGAGACAGTCGTGTCCCATGTTTCGACCGCTCCTCACCATGCAAAAGGTAAGCGAGCGGAATGAGAAAGGCGTAGTCGAGTACAACTCAAAATTTTAATTAAAACAAAACACACTCGAGAATCATTTTTGGAATATCATTTTCTAAACATTGTTCGCGTGCGCTCGTCGTACAAGGTTAGAACGTGGAGTTAGTTTAAGGTCGGATTCGCTAAAAGCATAATATTAGTGTGTCGCGTGAGTTGGATGTTTTGACACGAGCGTCTGAATTTTCTAACGAGACTGAAATAATAATTATGCGCTTTTATTTTCGAAAGTTATTTTCAAAATTAATTAAGCTAATGTAGATTCCTTATACTCGTGTATAAATGTTTCCGAGTTATTCATTACAATAGCGATAAATAAATATTTGGAAAAACGTATGAAAAAATTATTGCCAATAAATATTTTAAATTTATATTTCAGCGCAAACGCACAAAATTCCGGCAGCGCGGAAAATATCGGAAGAGTTTTCGTATTAATTTATAATTTAAGAAACGAAGTCATTTTGTACTTTTTCTGCCTCGAGTATTTAGAAGTTATCACCATTCGATATACAGTACTGTACACTCGCTCTACCCATCCACACGTCCTTAAGTATTAATTATGCAAAGGATTAAAAATTTAGCGCGGGAATGTAAATATTCCAAAACTCGATCACTGAATTAAACAGAAACGCGGGCGTAAAAATAAATTTGTAGTCGTCAGCAAAACAACTTTTTTGACGTCAAAAATTAATAAATGCACAATTTTGCAGATTTGTTAATTTTTTTCTTTTAAAATAAAAATATTAGTAAATAAAATTACAAAAATAAAAATTAAACTAGTTTTTATAATCCCCCACCACCCTTTTTTATTACCTTTGAATTCAGAAAAAAAATTAAAGTATTTCATAAGTGCAAAAATATAAGCAAAAAGTAAACAAATACCGGTACAGTATTTAACAAATGCAAAAAATCATATACAGTCCCGGTACCGTACTTTCAAAGTAATAAATAGAATCCAATTTTTAAATAAGACGTAAATTAAACTAAATTTATTACTAAATCTTATTAAATAATTTTAAAGTCTTTTTATAAAGATTATTGCGCAGCACCTTTTTTTAAAAAAAGTTCTTACACTTCGTTCAATACAGTATGTGATGTCGTTATTTCAAACTTTCTGAAACTACAATAAAATAAATATTTTAACATTCTTTACCTTTTTTATGTCATTCATAATAATTAATGGTTCGAGTCAAACGTTTTGATTATACGTTCTTCGGTTTCAAATGTTTTGACATGGACGTCACATATTTAACGAAATATTTTAAGGGCCGTAAAAAAATGCTGCGCAAGCTCTTTACAAAGTTCAACGTTTGACTTTACAGTTATACAGTAAATACAGTACAGTACATGTATTATTAATTCGTACATTAGTAACACTAACCTTTTGTGTGGATGTAATTTTAGTACTGGAAGTCTATCGGTAACACCGCAATTAACTTCGATAATTATAATTCTCCATGCGCATTTTAACGGCTTCATGATTATATTTATTTCTGCGCAATTATATTCCATACAAAAATACACTACCTCATATCTTTGAGAAAATATCGCTCATTTATTATTTATTAAGCGTATTAATCACACGGCGCCTTCCAAACATCATGTGTTAGCTTCTCATATCATAAAACCTCTAGTTCGACCTGTTCATATTGATCATCAAAAAGGTTTTTAACCCACTTCAACCAAAGGGCTCATCTTCCTCTGCCAATTACACTCTTAAAAATGTTCCGATAAAAATCTTGATTGAGCTCGCGGCGCTATTACTCCCACGTATTGCGCCATCGCTAATGCGCTAACGTTAACTATAAAAAAAGAAACGAAAGAACAAGATTTCTTTTTAAAAAAAAATACCCATTATCTTATAATTTAGTGTTTTTTATATATTTCAGGGTATGTTTCACGAGCATAGGGAGCACAAAAAACAGCCTAAAGACCTGAGACCTTTATTATCGTTCAGTAGTGACGACGTGATCGAAGCGGAGTCCTACTCCATGACTCGAACTCACAGACGCCATTTCGAAGGTATTCGACCGTTTTATCAAATTTTAAACGATATAGCTATAGTGTGGTCATAAAATATCATCCCTCCCCCGCATAAACTACAAGATACACATGCCCGCACTCGTATTCTTTTGTTGTGTATAACTTGAAATGGATATGAGAGCATTTTTATATGAATTCTTGGAAGGAACAAGACGAAAGTGAATGACGGGTTAGTTATGCAGGACTTGGAAAATGTACTTTACTATGACTCTACCATCACCTAACCTCCCCCGCTTGATAATTAAATACTGCGCAACTCATATAGAATATAGCAAACAAAAGCAATTTATTTACCCCCTCTTCACTCCCGTCCCATTTTTCCTTTACAATATTTTCAAGAACTTGAAATGAAAATTAGACGAAGATAGAAACCAATTAAGAAAATTTTTAAGAGCCTTTTTGCGAATTAATATCATTCGAGATAATTATTTCAAAAACGAACTATAAAATAGGGGATGACTGGTTATTACGTTTATGTATGACGAATAATTCTAATTGGGTTTTGTTTTTAGCCAATGAAAAGAGATAATTAAATCCGCCGTGAAAGGTTGTTATTGATACTAAAGATTATGAGATTAAGTTGACGACGATCTATAATATGTACAGTATTTCCGAGTAATCCTTTCGTACGATACCCCGACATAATATCTACCTACGGTATACGTTTTGCCCATCAAAACAATAGAAAAATAACGCTGGCAGTTACGACTTTTTAAATATTCATTGCCTGCTATTATTACTTAAATAAATGAACCTTATTAATTTTTACACCTTCGTTAATTTTTACTATGGGTCATTAGCCATCCGTAAAAATGAGGACGTCAAAGCATTTCCAATATTGTTATTACTGTTCATAAAACTAACAACAAATCCAGTACAGTAGTTACTCAATTTCGCTTTTTGCTCAACTATAATTATTATCAATCGCAGAACTTTCATAAAACTCTTTTTAAGACTTACATTTAAGTATTGTGGTGTAAGCAATACTGTACGCGTACTATTATTAAATAGATTTGGAGCTTTAATAAAAGTGATCGTGAAAAACAAACTTTTCACATTAAATTTGTCAACACTTTTGAGTTGGATGTAACGAAGGATAGATAACATTATTTTATACTATAGATTCTAAAGTAACAAAATAATGATCCTTCGAAGAATTGGTTCGAGCGAAGCATAATATTTTGATTACACGTGAACATGACATTTTCTGCTATCCAATTCAATTGCGCCGGAAGGCACAGAATCATTCGTTGCGAAAGTAAGTTATTGATGGCAAAGTCTTTCCAAGGAAACAGAACGTCAACCTTGCACATCACACGATCGTTTGTCAAAACGGGGTAGGGATATACATGTAGCAGTGGCAATTCAACCAAATACAATAATTAACTGGGCATAACTTTTCTCAATTTGATTCTCCAAAATGATTTGAAATAATTGCGCAAAATTGTATAGCCGTACTGTATTTTCAATATCCCATTAGTAGCTAGCGGCCACAATAATAACACTCTAAATCCAAACCGGAAATCCTTCTCTTAATATAATTGGAAAAGCAATATCATAAAATTTATATTATTAGTAAAATGTTAGAATTTTAAAACAATACTAAGGTCAGCCGGGGTAAGTTCGTCCTGTTTTTTCAAAGTTTGACTTTACAAAGAAAAAAGATACATTTAACTTCATTTCATCATTAAATAAATACGTGGCCCCCTTCATACATGTATTTAAGCAAAAGATCATGTATATTATATTTTAATATTCGTTAACAATTTGAGTAAACAAGCATTAATAACACACGAGGTGACTGCCGGACTTACCCCAGTGAAATGGGGTAAGACCGTCCAGTCAAGTCAGCGATCAAGGACACATCTTTTTCCATAGTTTCTCGAAAGAAAGTCAACTTTTTTCAGTTTAGAGTTATTCATACACATAATTTTTAAGTTAATATAAGAAAAATTACAAAAAAATTAGCATTTTTAAACATTTTTAAAGAACATTCTAAAACATTAAAAATTAGATCAATTTTAGAGTAATTACCCCTTTTTGTTTTTCTAATATATTTTTTAAGTATAATATCCCTCTAAAATATCAAATAAATAAGTTAATTACTGAATCTACGAACTCAACATGCAAATTTATCATTGGACGGACTTACACCAATTCTCAAATTTACCCGGGGTAAGACCGTCCAAGTCCATTTTAAATTATGAAATGCAAATTTCAGAGTTATTAAGTATTCGCTACTTTAAAAATATATAGAAGTAACTAATTACCAAGTTTAATGAATATTCAACAACGATTACCTTACAAAATCTCACATAGAAAACACTCTCACGAAATTAGACTGACGAGTTTTTCAAAAAATCAGTCGCACCACTTTGCATTCAAGAGAGAATGATCGGCAAAATCTCCTGGAAAAAGGTGGGAAACTAAATTTTCCCGTTATTTATAGTTGCCAGCTCATTTTAACATACAATTAGCTTACTCAAACCCCCAACAGATAACGCCACATGGCTTTCAAAATAACTGCTGGACTTACCCCATATCCGGACTTACCCCGGCTGACCTTAATAATTGCTGAATTTTAAGTTAAAAATGAAACGCATTCAAAAAATTGTTAAAGACGAGTCATTAAAAATCATTTAATAAAAAAAATACCATTACGGTACTATTATTGCGGTATAGGCTACGCGTACTTATTTGTATACAGTACTACGCACTTCGCTTACTGCGCAATTTTTTGAACTAACAAACTGCGTACACTGTATTTCTTAAATATACAGTCGCGTATTCTCTAAACAATAAAAGTACATTTTCTTATGATAATATTTGTGCGGGGTAGAGTGTGTAAAAATGGTCCCTACTCAGTATTTTAAAAAATTAATTTGCTCTAACGCGAGATGGTGTTCTCGCTCGCAGAGTGTTTCCAAGTTTTGTTAAACAAATGAATAATTATGCCAAAAAAAAAAACATTTTTCTCTCCAATACCGAAACTTACAACTCTCAATGAAAAATTAACAGCATTAAAGTTAAAATAAACTGACTAACTTTTAAAAATTCTAATCCTACAATTATTAGACATTGAACAGAAACGTTGATTTCTTATTATGTCGCTATTTTGTTTGAAAACGTTTTTGTGATTACCTGCAGACATGTTTTGATGACGCCATTTTCCATCAAAATATAACAAAGCTTTCCAATAAAGTCACAAATTTCTATTTTCAATCTCAAAAGAAAGCCATTTTCTTTTTTCCGATTAATATCAGGTTAAAAACAACAATACAGGGGAGGTTTTTCAATTAAAATAGCTTAATAGTTTCCGTTGCAAAGCCAAATAGGTGACGTAAAACTTTAAAATTACGACTTTGCTCGGCAAACGTTGTCGTAAACAAACTGTTTAAAGTTAGAAAACGAGAATTGAATAGTTGTAGGTAGACGATCGATAGTCAATATAGTACAGTTCTCGCCTACGTAATTGACCTCTTCAATTCCCAATCGTGACGTAACTCAAAAAGTATATCTGAATCGAACGGTTGCCTGTACCGGTGTAACAGCCAAATCAATTACAATGCTTCTCGGAACATCAATTGAAGAAGCAAAATAAATATTGTAGAATTTAGAATCCAGCTAAAAAAAATATATCAAAGGATTATTCCGGGGATATACACCCAGTGCCTGATACCGGCGAGCAAGTGTCATTTGCCGCCAAACTTGATTGAAGTTTGGAGTAATGCCGGTTTAGGACAAACTAATAGAAAAAATACAAACTCAAAAACAAAAAAAGAAAGAAAAAAAAAAAAAAGACAAGAAAACGGATGCGGATTTTATAAACTACTGTTAAATTATAGCTCAACATACTCCATTTGTCCGCGTTACGTTTAAAATCGAACTCTGTCTCAGAATGCTTGAAAATCAATAAAGTACCCTGCAAGTACCCTTAAATAGTATTGAAAAAAAAAAATAACAAATGTCAAAAGTTTAAGTAAATAGAAAACCATTTTAGTAATGAAGATCGATGAAATATTTTTATCGAGTTTGACTTCTACGACGAGTTAAGCATTTAAAAACTATTTTTTTTCCTTCCCCAAACATTTATTGTCCTAACTTGAGAGAGTCGATCCTATCATCAATAAAATCTGTCAATATTTTCATTTAAGAATTAATCGCAATGAAATATATTTCTGAAACCTTTGTAACCGAGGGGAAAAATAACACGATAAGATGTTGTTTGTTAGAAAAGAAAAAGATCATCGAAAAGGGTTCTTTTTTTTTTTCTTCTTAAATAAATCAAAGCCTATTGACGTAAAAATTGACTCACGTTTATCTTCGATGTGTACGCTGGTATTGTTCTCAATAAAGATTTATTGTCGAAATAGTGCAGTCTATCACGTGAGATTGAAAATGTCGCATAAATCAAACTGATTTTTGTCACTAACCCGTTATTGTCTGGTTTAGCTGTCCGCCAGAACTTTAATATCCGTTTGGAAGATGCCGAGTCCACTGCCAACAGTCCTTCCATACACGTTGTAACGAGAAAGAACAGAAGAGCACTTCACTCACGACATCCGGTCGCCTATCCATTACAGAAAACTATTTGAAGTCGTCTTTGACGCTGGAGAACAGAAATTGCTGCTGCTCTACATGTGTCACGTGCATTGCATTTTCGCAGATTAGGAAGGTATCCAGCTGAAAAATAATTATAAAAAGTAAGCAATTAGTTTACTCAAAAGGTTTATAATGTTTATTCCCAACATAATTACGCTTAGTAACATTATTATGATTTGAAAATAAACATAAATCGTTTATTTCATCGTTTGGTAAAAAAAAAAAAGTTATTGTGACATTTGCTAACACCAAATACAAAACGGAACAGTAGACATATCAGATTAGAATGATGCAAAATTTCAATAAACTTATTTTATTAAAAATTTAAGATAAACTCAAACAAGTATTTTAAATAGATAGAAAGTGTTAATTATTATTGGCAAAGCTTAACTAAATCTCTCTATTGCCAAGTTTATGTTGTTCATTAAAAGTATTTCAATCGTTTTGTTTCATCTAGATGATAATTATATTAAAGATATAATAATGGCAGGGTAAAAAAAATATGCTCACAGATAAATTTGTATTTTTAAGCACTGCACAATTTTATGTGATGTCACATGTGAGTGCGTATCATTTAAATAGAAACTTAAAGTTATTTAGATACATGTAATAACTACTGTACATGCACTGTGGCGCAGGGAAGGATTTAAGTCATAGTAAAATCAATGTCATATTAAAAAATGCGTGTATATTTACAGTAGTAGGCCTACAGTATTGCAATTTTAAAATATAAATCAAAATAATTTGTTGTCTTTTCAATTCGGTTCAAAAGCTCTTACTCGCCATTGAAAACTGTTTTCCGCATAAAATAATTTACAAAATAAATCCCCCCCCCTCCGGATTGGCAATTAAAGCACTGTGTATAATTAACTGTAGCAATTAGTTATAAAAAAACCATTAATTTGACCAATTTTCCCAAACAAAGGAGCATAAACCTTTTGAATATAAATTTCTCTAGTCAAAACGAAATATTCATCAGCGCTAAATAAATATTATTAAATTTTTTATGAATGAAACTTATCAAGGTCTTCCTACAAACTTACAAAATGCATAATTATGCAGTATATAACCCATAAAAAAACCCACTTTTTATTCTGTGAAACAAAGTAAATATCAGATAAAGATAAGAAATATTTAAATTATTTCTCAAAATGATGCGAAAAATACTACAGTATTTTACCAGTACAGTATTGGTTATTCAATAACACTATCATGTTGTGTTCGCAATAATCTGAGAAATCGCAAATAGTTTATTTAAAATATTGTAAAGCGTTAAAGTCAATAAAAACGGCAGCACATGCAACATTTTTCAATCGAGCACCGATTGTCAGGCAACGACTTAGATAACAAGAAATGTCTGCACTTGCAACTAACTTATAAACCAATTCCTTTTTTCATGAAAATGTCACCAAAATAATGCAACTAAATTCGGAACTTTGAAGAGTCCGTCGTTAGTTACCGAAAGCGCTACCGATCGAAATTTTGGTGACTTAATGTGTTCACATTACTTTGCGATGACATGAACTTGCGAGTTCAAAACAGTTACAAATATACTGGCGTTTTAGACCACGTGCAACGCGCGCAACAGCAGATCGATTGCTAATTTGCCCGATAGCCACCGACCTCACTTTTTTTTTTTGTTTTTATCCGAACGTCACAACGAATCGACTCGCAAGCCTTCTACAGTCGGTCGGTAGCTGCGCCATAATTGCCGTGGTTGTGCTTCAACTTAAATATTATTGCGACTAAAATTTGCGTTTGCAGACGTTTTTATAAACTTTAATTTTGTACAACACTTTAAAGTAGAGTAAAGTTGCAAGTGCGGACGTAATCTTGCATAATCACCATTAAGAGCAAGTACCTGCAAATATTACTTTAATAATAATTATTCGTACAAATGTTTGCATTGCGTAAACATGTTGGGGGAAAATAGCTATAATACGAGTAATTTACAGCAGTTAGAACTTAGTTAGAAGTTTCATCCGCATTAGGATGTTAGAAATAAACGAAGTTTGAAAGTTAAATTATACAAGAGCTGCGTACACTACGGTACCGTATTTTAAAGACTTTAAGACACTCCTAACCACAACATAGCAATTTCTAAGGGGAAAAAAGTGTATTTCACTAATAATAAAATACTCTTGACCATAACCCCCCACTCCAATTTTAAGCCACATTTTAGTTCCAAAACAAACCATATCAAATATGCACCCGAAAAACAAAATTCTAAACAATTGTTGTAATAAACCCAACAAAAAAATCGTTTGTGGTTATTTATCTACAGGGTCCAAATGTTAAATATATCATTATTAAAGCAGAAATAATATGTACACCCTTTTAAAATATAAAATGTTATAACGAATAATTATTGTGTATAAAGTATAATCCTAATATTATTATGTGCCGGTAACTACTAAGTAGAAACTTCAAATTTAATTTAATCTTAAAAATGTTAATGCGTTACAAAAGTCTGTTAAGTTGATGTAATGTTGTTATATTTTGTGAAAAATCTCCATATATAATGCCGAAAATAAATTTTAAGTAGAACTTTTAACGATAAATAATTGTTTGTGTATATATTAGTTAAATACCGATAATATTATTATAAATACAGTATAGCAAGCCTAATTACATAAAGAAATCAACAATTATTTTCAAACCTTTACTTGGCTGTTACTATTGAATAATCCCTAGAACTATTTTTTACAAACGCACAAGCTTTATGTGCTTAATATCACTGCTATCAATTGTGCCACTATTCGCAAACAAAAATATAAAACACGCAATCTTGTTGGGTTTTTTAATTAGCTTTTGCTGTTCCTTGAGACAATGCAGGCTGAAGCCTGATATTTCTTTTACACAACATTTTCTGCTGGTACTTTAATCGTACATCTTTATTTGCAGAATATTGCGTCTTCTACTTTTTTTCCCAAATATATACTCAGTAAGTCTTTATTATAGTTTTTACTTTGATAAATTCTAGAAATCTAATGCAATTTAAAACATAACATCTCACAATTTATTTTTAAAACCGCACAAAAAGAAATATTTGGGCAAGTTACAATACAGGTTGAATTGCGTAAGCAACAAATGCTGGTTACGATAAATAAAGTTTAAATTTCGCATAATTAGTTCAACCACTGTACATGTATAATATTTTTAACTTCAACTTATAAGCAATGTTTTCATGCTAAATAAATATCTTAAAAGTTTCCTATTTTATTTGATTTGCAATTAAATATTGTTTTAGGTTTCAATAAAAATTTGCATACAAATATTGTGTTTGATTACGAGCCAAAATAATTATAGTTTTTTGCATAATCTAAAGTTAAGCTCGAGTGTACTCGCGCCGCCTACGCAACTAATAATGCGCGCGCCTACCAAATTTTAATTACGATAATGTAATATTAAAGTAATACCCTATAAAAAAAAGACTTTTTTTATTTTATTTTGTAACAAACACGAACAAAAAAAAAGAATTGGTTTCAATATACAGTAATGCTACCTTCTAAAATTTCGCTGCAGCGATCATACCTTCCCCGATAAATACCCTGTCATTATACTGCAATGAAAATTTCGTTCTGAAACCGTATTAAAATAAATTTTTTAAATAATTATTTAAAATAAGTTATTAAAATACTTCAAAAATAGTCTCAATAAAAATAATTGTAGTTTCAGCAAAAGCGAGCTAAACACACAGTAAAAACATGGAATTAAAAAACGCTCGTATTTTTGCATCTGTTTACAGTCTAAGAATGTGTTGACAAGCGTCTCGATTGCATTAACGTCTCCGAGGTCGCTTCATTCGGCAAAATACAGATAACCGGTCAAGGTTTAAAGCAAAGAGATATATGGTTAGAAGTATAAAAAAAAAAAAGAAGTACCGTAAAAAATGTACATTTCGAGTGCCGTTAAAATGAGGTCGCATGTAGTAAATGTATTAACAATACAGTCGGCGCCACTTTTAACTCCAAACTTTATTATAGGCCAAGGACCTCATTATATTATTATTATATAGCAACAACAACGAAAGAAAAAAAAAATACAGACCAAGCACTGTACATTCAAAAACTAACTTGATTATCCACTAAAAAACCAAATTAAATTCAATTTAGTTTAATGGCTTCTGATTTACGCCACAATTAACCGACACAAAACTACCCGCTCGATTTCCATTCACAATAAGTTTATAATGATTACCGTAGAAAGAGAAAAAGCAAAAGAGAGGGGAAGAAAAAAAAAGTAGATTAAGAAAATAATTAATGACATGTAAATGAACTCGTGAATATTATTCATTTGATTTCACCGAGTAGTAAAACGTCGAGCGCTGATGGCAAACTCTTAAATCTTTCCTCAACGCTCGGTCTATGTTCACATTAAAAAGCTGACGAGCAAAACGACAATTTCCACGTTTGGAAAAATGACTGTAAAGGACGAGATAAGGCCAAACGATACTCAAATATTCATTTAATTCGCCTTGCCGCTGCTGCTACTGCCGCCACATTTATCTCTTCGATTTTAGCCTTCCACAACCTCTTTAATTCGGTAAGACTGATAGCGACAACGTCATTAACCTCGTATTAATTTAATTACTACATTAAAACCCCCTTAATGAACTTTAATTGACTAAACATATTTCCAGCAGAAAATAAAATAAAGAGAGAAAAAAGACTAGTCAAGCTAATTGAAGCAATAAATTCCGCACATTTTTTCTTTTTTTAAATTAAAACAGCATTTCGCCGAAAACTATTTCGAAACAATTTGTTTTCTTGGCAGACAACGTAAAAATAATTAATAAATTTCGTAGCCAAAGCAACGTCAATTTTTATTAATTTCCATGTATGGTAAAAAATCTCTCCAAAGATCAAGTTGAAGTAAATGAAGGAAATTTTTCCATCGTACTCATCATCGCATAATTAACTAGAGCTCGTTTATGAGGAAAAACCTACGTGTTAAAATGATTGAGCAATCATGCAGTCGAAATTCACTTCCAGTCGGTATCAACGATCTGTAACAAACTTGAAAGTTATACAAGTTTTAACTTTTAGAAGGGTAAGGAAAACCATAATGAATCATCTTAATTCACAGTCGAAACCAATAATATAAGCTTCGATCATTATCAACTAATTTTGCCACATTTCATATGTGAAAAAAATAGTACAAATAAAAAAAAAATACAGTAAAATTACTTTTGCCACAATTAAATTGTGGTTTATTTTAAGAATTTTATAATACTAATCATTTTCTAATGCATGTGTCTCACGTAATAAAGATTGATTTATTAAGATTCTAAATAAAAAATATACTGTATTTGATATTTTAAGAGTCTTACAGAGTGCGCCTTAGTTTTGCGGACAAAATATGAACAAGCGCTACCATTTTATCAATAAATCTCCAATTACCCAACTTTCCACGTCCGTAATCCCTTATTCCTGAGGAATGTGAGGATATGCAATAATTTATTTTTATAGTAACCATATTTCGCACAAATGATATTTTTTTTAAAAAAAAGAAAAAAAAAGTACGAAATCTCTAAAAAAATATTATTTTGAAATATTAAATAATACTGTATCCGAATTAAACAGTCGATTAATTTGTTGTTGCTCTCAAAGCCTTAAGACTATTTCATAATATTTTTTGACTCACAAAATTCATTTCACGTGTCCACGAATCTAAAAAAAAAAAAAATCCCTGTAGATCAAGGTTATAAATTTTGTCCATTGGCAACAGTAGTTGTCACTCCCAAGTTATTCAGTTATAACTAGCCAAATACTAAAACCGACCAAGTTGAAGCAACACCAGTTACGTGTTTATTTACATCTGCTCTTAGAAACGCGTACACCAGACTTTGCAGGTGATCTAGCTAATAAAAGGAAGTGCACTTACTACACAATATGTTGACCATATAAGGCCATTATCTCGCACCTTTACTTTAGCTCAAGTACGAGAGGTGAAGAATCATAAAAACAAATATGAATGCAATTTTTTTTTACTTCTTCTTCTTTTGTATGTATACAATGTCAAAACTTTCCTCGAAAAAAAAAGAAAAAAAAATCGATGCAAAAAAAACCTTGACGAAGGTCTTGCGTGTTACAGTACATGTACAGCGGCACCTACACAATCCTGCACAACACTCTTCTCTTCTCCCATACACTATTATGTGGCAAACCCACACATTTGAGATTACGACATTATTTAACAATCGAACGAAATAAAAACAATAATAATTCCTCGTCCATTCCGCGCCATTGCATTTGAAGGTTATTTAGCTCGTTATAAAAATTAAGTTAAAAAGTTGTTGTTTTAGTTAAAATGGGAGTGGCGTCGTTCGAATGTGGACAGTAGGTAGTCAATATAAAGCCCAACACAACTACTTGCTATCATTTCAGTTATTTTTCAATTAAGTTCTCCGCATTTACGAGCAACACGAAAAATGTCGTATCTATATTTGATGCCCCCGTCGGTACAAGCTCAACTCACCCCTTACTATAAGCTACCGTTCACTAGGGCTCAGCAAGCAGAACATCTAGAAAACGTTTTCAAAACCAACAAAAATCCCAATGAAATCGATATCATGATTTTAGCAGCCGAAGTTGGATTAACAGAAGATGACGTTAAGGTAAGCTGAAATATAAATAACAGAATTTCTTAATAATAAATAAACAAACTTAACTTTAATAATTATCGGTAATCGTTAAGTACCATTACTCAGAAATGATTAAAATAGAAATCATTTCTTCTTTTGTTTTCGTTTTTTAAATAAACAAGCAATAACTTTTTGAGAGATCTTGTCATTGCTGCGCGAATGTGCGCATCAGTTTTGAAAACTTAATTAACAAATAACTTTTAACTGACACTAAATGTCAAGCTATCAACAAAAAAAAATTAATTTTACTATGATATTATGTCAAGCTACAATTAAGTTTTACGTTATTAGAAACTTTTTTAAAAAAAAATTCTTTGACAGCGTTAATTGCATTTTGACAAATAGTTTAACTGATTATTTATTTTCGTACACATTTTCTTTAATATTTACATATTATTACATTTCTCACCAAAAAAAAAAAAACAAGTTTCATTTTTGTCGCTCCTTTACAACAATGCTAATACCCCCCAAAAAAACAGTATTAGCGTGTATTTTTTGTCAAAATAAATTGCAGCGACAAAGTACGTAAAAAATAACTAAGTGTCATTAAAATCAACAGAGAATATGAAATTAATTCTATTATAGTTATTGCCATACAGAAAATAAGTTAATGAGTTTCACCTTTTAAATTACGTAATGTACATTTCTAAATAATGATTTTTTTCTTCTTTATTTTAAGAAGAAACTTGCTATCGACCCTGCATAATAAATAATCTTGAATAAACAAGTTCGAGTAAATAAAAATCGCATCGCGATTCTGCAGCATATGATTTGAATCTCAACATGAATATTAATTAAACTACACTTTCAGTCTCGTGACCTCATTATGCAAATGCATTTAAAAAAAAGTACTTTTAAAGAAAAATCACAAGTTTATTTTTTTTTCTCCTCTTAAACCAGCTTTAAATAAAACACAATAAAAGTCTCACAATATCCTACAACGTTAGCTATTTACGCAGATACAGTATTTTCAATTTCAAGTCAAGACTTTCCCCGCCTACTTTTAGATAAAAGGTGTGAGCCTAGTTTCAATTTCTGGTTTTTATCTGTTTCTACATCGGATAAAGAAAAAAAAATAAAGTTCGTCACATCTTCACGAACCCATCTAACAGAACATTTGAAACTAAATTTCAAATAAAACTCGTTTGGGAATTCGACAAAAAAATAAAAGCCCATACATTTACGAGATTAAAACCGTTTTTATCAAAGTGACATATCCAAATAGCGCAGCGTTTTATATAAATGAATCAAAATCCACGCTCGCGCTTTCAAAATTCACCAACCACTTCTTACCCTCATTCTCACTATAAAAAAAACAACTTTCTTTTACAGTAATTATAAAAAGTTGTAATCATTTAGCTATCTTTTAAAAGCTAATCTTCAATATATAAAACAAAAAGATAAAAAATCTTTGACAACAAAAAAAAAATTTATGTTTGTATAGGCTTAATCAAATTTAGATTATTTGTGCCGATCTATAGAACCTGTACATATTATCACCAATGACGTGCCGCCTTTTTTGCGCAATTCATAATTCACTACATTTACTATAAAAACGCTTTCTTTTTTCTGCTGAATAAAGTCCTACATTGCGTTTGGCAATTTCAAATAATGGCAACTTAATGTTGTAGATGTTATTTGTCATCCTGAGAGAGTTTCTCTTGATAAACAATAATAAGAGATATTTGGGTAACGATTTCCTAATGTTTTTTTTTTGGAAAATGAGAAATCAATAGAGTGAATGATATTTCAAAAAAAAAAAAAGAAGGAAATAGATTAAAAAAAAATTGTTCCGGGTTTCAATTTTTTTCTAATTTCATTGGAGTTGTTGCTATTTTTTATTAGATTTTCGACTATAAAAAATGTAACAGAGCAATCTTGCAAATATAAAAAAAAGCTTTTAAATAAAAATTTAAAAAAATAAAATATTACGACAAAAGTACAGTAAAATACAGTAGTAGTAGTAACTTACAGCATACACATTAATTGCTTTTTCTTAAAATGTTGTAAAGAAATTTCACCTTTTATGGTTTCTGATAACCTATAATAAATTAATTCAATTCCTATTAATTTGGAATCAATAGTTTCATAGAATTTCATGTTCAATTCATATCAAAAATTGTACTTATCTAAATTTAATTAATTATTGCATTTGCATGATATCGTTAAGTTACAAAAATGTAAACAATTTCCCACTTGTTTTTTTTGCTTTTTTTTTAATGGTTGCCTTGCGCATTACGACAAGTTAAAAATTGATACCGGTAATTATTATTTTAGCTGCTACAGTAATTGCTAATTAATTGTAGTGGTAATACCGGTAAATTATTTTATTTACAAGCGAAAGAATAATTTTTTATTCTAAATTGAAAACAAAATAATACGACGGCTACATCTGCCTACGATCTATTTCTAAAATGTAAACCAGATATCCGTATAAGTTTTCTTCCATTCAACAAAAAAAAATTAAAACTATTTTATTGTCTTAGATAGTTTTCAGATCAATAATAAAAACAATTTCTAAAAAGTTGGTAGCGAAACCGAACTATTTTTATGCCTCGTCTAATAATCTTCGCCATCAAAACCTTTATCTATCACAGCTGGAATATCACTATCATACTTTCCTCCTGTCACAATAAACACAAAAATCCAGACATGTAGCAAAATTTAAGCCTTGGAAAGTAACAGTAGATCCTTAGACATACTATAGCGGCAACCTTAATCATTTCTACAATGACAAAAATCCCACACTGCGATACACCAAACCGAACTAATGCCCCAAAAAAAATATAATAATAACGGAAAGAAAAAACCCTTTTCAGGAACTTTGTCTCATTTAGCTTAATCTTCCATAGAAACAAAAAACGTCAAAAGGACGCACTAACATTTGATATTCTGCAGGCTAAGATACGGCGCATGCTGTACTGTATACTGTATTTTAAAAAAAACGAAAATAGAGGAAACCGAAATCTGTCTCAGTCAAATTACGCTGTTCAACAAATGAGGAAACTGAGTGGAAAAACAAAGCAAATTAGAATCGGCTGTGATTTACCTTCAATAATTAAACTAGTTTCTATTTTTCTCAATCTGATACTCGAATGCTTTGCCGCGACATTAATAATACTGTACAAATCGCAAAGTAAAATTCCGTGTTGGCAATTTATTTACATATAAGCACCTAAATAAAATGAAGCGACGCGTTTGTAAATGTCAATAGATGCAAATTAAGAGATGAATTAGCAAAATTACGCTTAATCACTCAATGTAGTTTCGCGCAGTGAATAAGAAACGTATACTGTACGCACGCTACAATGGTGAAAGAAAAAAAATGGGCTTTATGTCGGATCTTTTTAAATAAGACATTTTCTATTTTATTAACTCAAAGCGTACTTCCTTCGACGTTTTTCAAGAATGAAATAGCGATGTTCATCAAGTCAGAAATCAAAAGTTATTAACTCAGCGCTTTTGATTTACGAGATACGGTAATTGTTCGAAGCATTGCAGTGCCAAATATCATCTATAGAAATAAATAGCAAATAATAAAAAGAGCCCACGCGCCAATTCTAAAAAGAAATAATAAAAAAAAACAAAAACGGAAGCATAAATTATGACTCAGATAAATGATATAAAAAATATATATATACCGGTATGCATTTTCACCCTAACAAATATACAAATGAAAAAAATAAATATAGAGCAATCGATAGGAGACAGTGTGCGTAAAAGTTAATATTGCTTAGTTTTCCTCGAGGAGTTTGAAACGCGATTCCAAATTTTTCTCGCCTTCATTTGTGTTGGGAGCGTCATTAGATGCAAAACATAAATCTCACACCTAAAAAACATAATTAGTTTTGGGTATACGCCAAACGTGTGATGAAAGAAAAAAAAATACTATTCCAGTGTGACATTCGGTAATAATACGCTGTTTGTAGATTCTTCACGTGTCATTAAAAAAGAATTATGTGACAACCAACAAAGGTATTTTCAAATTTATGCAAAAAATAAAAAATATATGGCATATGCATTCCCTACCGGGGTATAAAGTTCAAGTATTTACATGATTTATTTAAACTACCGGTAAATTTGCTTGGTTTTAATTATTTTTTTTTTTGTCTATTTTCAGACGTGGTTTGAGCACCGATTGGCTTGCTGGAGACAAAGCCAAGGCTTACCACCTAACGAGACGTCAATTGCAGGATAAAATCTTAATGACGAAGCGGAATTGCGACATATAGTACAAAGATTTCTCATTTTAAAAACGGATACAATGTTTGATATGACCAAAAAAAAAATCCACATCTAATAATTATAGTGCATTCTAAGTGATGGCAGAAAAATTGATGACGTCAAGCAGAATCGCTCTTCATAGTAAATAAAAATCGTTTAGACACCACTAGCTAAAAACAAGTACAAGCTTATGCTTTTCCTAGTTTAATACTGTAATAGGCTTAAATGTTTATTTTTAGCAAAACCAAATTAAAAATTAATTGCAATGAATAGTTATTAAGTAAAAATTCAGTTTATATCTTAACGCCCAGTAAAATTAAAAATATAGTTTTGTAAAAGTAGAATGCGCTATATATTTTTCGTTGTCGTGTATGTAAATATTTTCTAACATATTAAAATGTTAATTAAATGTAAATAATCAGTTTTTTTTCCCCCGCCGAAATTTCAAATTGAGTATCTTAATAGATAATTAAAGGTCTGTAAGAAAAACAGTCTACATTATTAAAAAACAAAGTTTAATGTCATTTATTTAAAATCAAATGTTGATGGTTAAATTAATGTCTACCATTAAAAATATAAAAAAAGAATGTCTAAACTTTCGATTAAACTAATTAAAACCGATGTTAAAATTATAACATTTCTCATTACTGTATTACTTTCTTCGAATTCAACGCACTTAGAACTAATTAACTTGAAGATGATAATTAAGTATGCAGATAGGTTTTAAAGAAAAACCCCAATATATTTGCGTGACATTAACTTTGACAAATGAAATCAGTCAGACTTCAAATCCCACTTTAATTCTTTGAAGAAAAAAAAAAAATAATTACTGTTTTCATTACAAAACGCACTAAGTGTGATGGGAATAAACGTGTTTTACTTTTCGCGGAAGTAAAGAGAAAAAAAAAACTCCAAAAAAAAAAAAATTAAAACTACAGTTTAAAAAAAATCTAAGAAAGTATTTATCTTTCTGTAGCGCTTCAATGTCGCAGTTGGAATAAAACATGAACTTTCGCTTTTAATGGTATTACGAAAAAGGAAATCGTGCCTTGTACTTTCAATGATCATCACAATATTCCAGCACCTCCATCCTCAACTACGACAATAAATTGTTTTTTTTTTTTTTACCTTTCCCATGTATAATCAATTTTTCCATCTTCAACATCTATGTTGATTTTGCTAACGAGAATATGAATATGTACGGCGTTTCCTTGCAGTTCTCATGAGATTCAAAAACGCGATTGAGAACTTGAGATAATGTTAGAAAAAATGCAAAACGTAATTGATTTTGTAAATCACGTTATAATTTCAAACTCCAGGTTTAAAAAAAAGAGCTAAAAAAAACCCCTTAATTTTATTATTTGCTGAATTTTTTTAAATAAAATAATTAAAAATTTTGAGATAATCGTAACTTAGCTTAAAAATAAACTACGAGCGTACATTTTTAAATTAAAAATTTTAAAAAGTACTTTAAGAAAACTCAATGCTTAAGATCCGTAAAAAAAAAGTTTTTGATGTGCAGTTTAATCGATGATTACCGAAATAGATCGAGTGAACTCTTAAAAGAACAAATGTCAGTCCACTAACCTACGCTCATATCAAACAATTTATTGATCAAAGAGTTTTGAGATAACTTACTACGAGTACTATTAAAATCGTAAAATGTATAGCTTACTAAAAGAATAACATTTCAAACACATTTTTAAATCCAACCTTCAAAATCCTAAATGTTAAAAAAAAAGAAATGAATGATTTATGAACAGCTGCAAGTTGCGCAGAACCAACAAAGGCTAACAATATAGAATTTATTTTCGATATTTTTAACAAATTTATCATCCTAAAATAACGTGCCGTTCATATTTTTGAGCTGGTGGAGGTAATTTGGTTGTCGGTGAGTGCCACGTAGTTAGTGCATGTACTAGCCTTGCTAATGCGGATAGAGTTGTTCCATTGAAAGTGCATCACGCCATCTGGCATATACCCCCCTAAAAGCACTAAAAATATGAGCAAAAAACCAGGTTTAACAATCAACCATTAGTTGGTAGCCAGCAACTGCTTTCCTGCGCTGGAAGATGTGCTAATTCAAGCACTTTTTTCAATCACGTGTACCGCTCCTTTAAGTTAATTTCATAAAACAAACAGCGTATTCTATATGCGCCAACAACTCCCCTGTTCTATCCCCTCATAGGATAAAATTGAATAATTTACCTTAGAAAATTATGTAAAATGTGCCCCCTTTTGACGCGCTACACATTTCTAACACAATCAAATCTCAGAATCGCTATGCTGGCAAAGCGAACCAGACAAAAACAAAGCACAATCTCCTCTTTTTTTCTTTTTTGCTTCAAAAAGTGTTATTTACTAAACGTGACTTATGAAGCGGTGAAAGTGAATGGGAGAGCCATAAAATGTTCAGAGGATGTAAATAAACTAGTAAATAAAACTGGAGCTCCACTTGAAAAAAGGAACTTGCGCCACCGGTACACATCTTATCTAAAAATATCTTTAAATAAAAAAAACTCCCATCACTGATCTCCATTATTTTAATCTTAGTTAAACTGTAACCTATAGACGGGTACCATATAGATTTTGATGCTGGTTAACGATAGAGCTGCAAATGATTTTGTAACAAATTTTAAAAAACTCCATAAAAAAAGAAGATTAACTGTGGTTTAAGCTTAATTTTGTTCCAGCAACAAGATTGAGCTAAACGAGTAATAAAGTCGTTAATCAAGATATCCGAACCCAGTCGTTACCAAAATTGTAACTCATATTTAGGTTCTTTAAATCTGGTAGCTGCGAAACAATGAGTATCAAGCAAAATTAATGTCAACACCCTGCGGTTCTATAATATAAAAAGTGTAATGCAGGTAAAGTCATACGTGCGCAAGAGAAAATAAAAGACGACAATGGTGACTTTACGACAACAGTATAATCACCAAAATGCCACATTTCACCGTTTACGTACGTCGTACTACGCTCATTCAAAAGAAAATTTTATTGCCAAAATAATATATGCGAAAGTGTTGACAAAATTGCAAAAACCGTTACTCACCGCACTGTCATAACCAAATAGAAAAACAACAAACTTTCAAACATGACAGTTATTTTACAATTTATATTTTACGTTTAAATCAAGCTTAATTATTTGATAATTTAATTTAAAAAATGTAAAAAAAAAATATTTCTCATCGTAAGAATCCAATCTCGAATATTAATTTTTTTTTAAAAGTAAAAATAAGCGAGCATGTGACAGCGAAACTTTCGTGTTGAGATTGCTATGCTATATGTAAACCCTGCTTACGTTCTTTGCTTGACATCACCAAATCATTTATTTTAAAATTACTCTGGAGTCTAGGCCTACCGTAAAAATATTAAAATATTTCTACTTGCGTATTATCCGATTATACAAACAACGTATCAAATACGCCAGTCAAGTGCAAACTGCAATTTAAGTGACGGATTAAACCAACTTTAAAAAAAATAATAAATATTTAAAATTTCAGTATTTTATAGTTTAATTTGATCAAACTTTTCTGTAATTTATTTTTTAAAATATTTTATACGGTACAATAGCCAAAATAAATACGAGTAAAAAAAATTGTCTTCTATCAAAACGGCCTTTATATCCCAATATGCAATGCAAAGCTTTAACATATTCTCCATCTTAACTATATTTCGTAGTTTCATTTCTACAAATTTTTATTTAAATTTCCAAATGTTCGCATCAAGTTCGTTCATGTGGGCTTCTCACCCGGAAACAAGTACATTGCAATTTTTAGGGGGAGAAAAAAATATAAATATACTCTAAATTGTCTGCCTTCGAGTATCATAAATGGACAAAGATTGTAGTTGGAAGTGTGACAACCGAAAAGGACATATCAACCCTAAAAATTGAAGAGGAAACGGCATCCCCACTAACATAATACACTGCAGCATTGTCAGAGCATTCATCTTCTAACTAAACCCATTTTGTATTCCAAAATCTCCCATTCTTTTAAAATTCTCTTCAAAATTCCGTCACTATTTACGACGCTATATAGCGCGCCGAGATAAAAACCGTCTGTAGACTATTCCCTACTGCATTTTTACGATTTTATTCCTAACCATTTTTTTTTTTTCTCTCTCTCTCTCCTCTTTTTTTGGATCTATGTGTGTGTACCGGGTATAAATAAAACAGAGAGAAAAATAAACCGCACATTTCTCATGCAAGAAAACTTTAATAATATTCTGGCTGAGTGGCGCTACCGTACAATAGAACATTTCCGTAAAAACGATGTGACCTATCCGATATAATGGTTTCCTACTTGCCTACAAGTGATTGCCGTAGTCAGCTGTGAACAAAATTCCGTGACAGCTTGACGTAATAATATCTTACATTGACAATCATAGCAACAGTTACCAAGCCAACATTCACTTATAACTTGACGCCGGTTAACAACTTCGCTTTGACATACCGGTACCCAAATTTTTAATATTAAAAAAAAAATCGGTCGTTGATATAAAATCGAAAAAAAAAAAAATCATCAAATCAATAAATGGACTCATTTTATAAATTTCCTTGCTTACTCATATGTCTGACCTCAAATACATGTAATCTAAACATTTTGAAGAAATACCTTATCGGTCGCTATAGAAACTGATTATTTACATATAGTCCAGGAAATAGAGATGAAAAATGGCGGTTTCAGTGCAAAAGGTCGGGCCGTTCTAAATTTTTTGTATGTTTTATAGGATGGGGCCCTAATAAAAAATCCAAGTTTTCGACCTCCTCACCCCTGTGCTCGCGCCCCGGGGCGCCAAAAACCTCATGAAATTTGTCTTTTTTTTAGTTTTTCCGCCATATCTTTTTACGAGTACGTTATATAGGGTAAACACATTGCATTAAAGTTGTAGATTACTAAATTTGCTAAACAATATTTATTTAACATTTTTTTCTAGAACTAATAGCAAGGGCGCTACGCCGCTTCAAAAGTGGACTTCAGCAAATAAAAGATTTTACTTTGCATGAAGTCGGACCATTCTAATTTTTTGCAATGTTTTATAGGATGGGTCCCTAGTAAAAAATCTAAGTTTTCGACCGCCTCACCCTTGTGTTCGCGTCCCGGGGCGCAAAAAAATGTCAAATATTTTGTCCACATTTTAGTTTTTTCACTATATCTTCGTAACTGTACTTAATTGAGATTACACTTATTTGATGAAAGTTGTAGAGGATAAAATTTGCTAAACAATATTTATCAAACGTTTTTTTCTAGAACAA
>JAQGAY010000066.1:0-61380 GCA_034698085.1 Polydesmus angustus
TATCCAGGAAAACTTTTCTATCCAGGAAAACTTTTCTATCCAGGAAAACTTTTCTATCCAGGAAAACTTTTCTATCCAGGAAAACTTTTCTATTCAGGAAAACTTTTCTATTCAGGAAAACTTTTCTATCCAGGAAAACTTTTCTATCCAAGAAAATATTTTTATTTAGGAAAAATTTTTTATCAAGGAAAATTTTTTTATCCGGAAATATTTTTTATCCGAAATAATTTTTTTATCCAGGAAAAATTTTTTATTTAAGAAACATTTTTTATCCAGGATAAATTTTTAATCCAAGATAAATTTTTTATCTAGGAAAATTTTTTTATCCAAGAAACATTTTTTATCAAGGAAAAATTTTTTTATCCAGGAAAAATTTTTAATTCGAGATAAACTTTTTATCCAGGAAATTTTTTTTATCCAAGATACATTTTTTAACCAGGAAAAATTTTTTATCTAGGATAAATTTTTTTCCAAGATAAATTTTTTATTTAGGAAAATTTTTTTATTCAAGAAACATTTTTTATACAGGAAAAATTTTTAATCCGAGATAAACTTTTTATCCAGGAAAAATTTTTTATTCAGAAAAAATTTTTTATCCAGGAAAAATTTTTATCCAGGATAAATTTTTATCCAGGATAAATTTTTATCCAGGATAAATTTTTATCCAGGATAAATTTTAAATCCAAGATAAATTTTTTATCTAGGAAAATTTTTTTATTCAAAAAACATTTTTTATCCAGGAAAAATTTTTAATCCGAGATAAACTTTTTATCCAGGAAAAATTTTTAATCCGAGATAAACTTTTTATCCAGGAAAAATTTTTTATCCAAGAAAAATTTTTTATCCAGGGAAAATTTTTTATCCAGGGAAAATTTTTTATCCAGGAAAAAATTTTTATCCAGGATAAATTTTTATCCAGGATAAATTTTTAATCCAAGATAAATTTTTTATCTAGGAAATTTTTTTTATTCAAGAAACATTTTTTATCCAGGAAAAATTTTTAATCCAAGATAAATTTTTTATCTAAGAAAAATTTTTTATCCAGGAAAAATTTTTTATCCAGGAAAAATTTTTTATCCAGGAAAAATTTTTTATCCAGGAAAAATTTTTAATCCGAGATAAACTTTTTATCCAGGAAAAATTTTTAATCCGAGATAAACTTTTTATCCAGGAAAAATTTTTTATCCAGGAAAAATTTTTTATCCAGGGAAAATTTTTTATCCAGGAAAATTTTTTTATCCAGGATAAATTTTTAATCCAAGATAAATTTTTTATCTAGGAAAAATTTTTTATCCAGGAAAAATTTTTTATCCAAGAAAAATTTTTTATCCAGAAATCCGTGGAGATGCCGGCACGTGCCGAGATGTAGTCGGCAGGTGCAGGCTGGAAATGTCCGCAAAAGCTTTAGCCGTCAAGATGAGCGTGTGAGCACGTTCACACGTGCCGACTTAGTTGTAGAGGTCATATTCTAACATTTGTTTTTTATTATTAAATAGAAGGTGTTAATTAATGTAAATATAAAAAAATAATTCATTCTCATTAAAATTCGACGGATTTATTCATGTTTCAAAACTATCGTTTTCCAACGAACACCCTATAATTGCTAATTTCCCCCTGTTATTTAAATTTAAAAACAGTGCAATTTTTAAGAGACACTCAAAAGTTTTCCTTGTGAAAAAAATAATTTCTTGGTTAATTTAAAAAGCATTTTAAATTTTTTTTATTTTAATAAAAAGCTATTTATGATAAATAAAATTTCAAAACAAATGGGATAATTAAAAAATGTAAAAAAAAAAAAAAAAAAATCCGTGAAAGCGAAACCGCGGTTGACGAAGAGTTACTTAATAAAACGACATAATAAATTTTCATCTCGTCTCCTCGAATTAGTTGGTGGCATTTCGGTTGCCAGCCTACATGTACTGTACCTTCCAAATTTACCGTACCACTCGTAAACTGCGTTTTCAAAATATAACTTTAATTATTTTGTTCTACGCCTCTTATAAACTTGCTCGCCCACGCTTGTACAACACACACACACACACACACCTGTGGCGCGTATCTTTCGTCTCAAGTATTATTGCAGTATTTTATAAAAACTTAGTACATGAAAATCTCCCAGATCGATGAACGGAATCAAGCAACGCGACTCCGCTATTATATTTATACGCTATTTAAATAGGTCAATAATAAAATGGTTTTTTTTAGTGATAAAAGAAAATACCGTAGATGATGTAAGTGTACTCTTTTTTTTATTTAAAAAAAACTGATTTGGATTCCAATCTAACCACCGCGGGTACAAAACAAAGTTGTAGTAATGCGAAACATTCGGATCAATAAACTAATTAGTGAATAACGCAATTGAAAAATTCTCAAAAATATTAAGTTTTAACCAAAAAAAAAATAATAAATTTTACTAATTTTGATAATGTTAACCTCGTTAAAGCCCCTCGCATTAAAATTGTAATTAGCCGATTCATTTTAATCGTTATTCCCATTTTAAATCGTAAAAATGATGCGAAAAAACTCCCGAAATAAATAAATAAAATCAAAAAAGTAAAATAATTTTGATTTATTTAATACGGTATATTCAGTTTGCTAAGTTACACCAACCACAAAAAAAAAATGTTCAAAAAACCATAGAAATATTTCGACCCTTCTTAATAATAATGGATGGCAAATAAAGAAATTCAAATACTCGTTTAAATTTAGGCTAACCAACATTTTAAATCAAAATTTAGTCGCTTAATCTAGATTAAGAAAAATCGCAGGCTATCAAATATGAAAATCTATGTGGTTTATTTATAACTTTTTCTATTGTTACGATCTCATGGAAGCCATAATGAAGGTCGGTTTCAGTCTTACAAATTTTATTGCGTACCAAAATAAAATTAATAACAAAAATAACAAAAAAAATTATTTCTTTACAATTATTATTTTTATTAGTTTAGTATTGCTTCTTTATTTGTATTTATTTTACCAACGGAGAAAGTTTATAATCATCGTTTTTTCCTTGTTTTAATTTTTTATTTATTTATGCAGTATTTTTAAAACCTTTTCGAGTTGAGTAATAAACATCAAACTTTAAAAAAATAATAATAAAAATTCAAAAGATAAGCCTTCTTAAATGTAGTTGTTTCAACAAAAATCAAAATTTTAGATTTTTCGAGAAACAATTTTGAAATGACATTTTTTTGTCATTAAAAAATGCAATAAGAGATTAAATTATGCTTTATAAAAATTTGCTGTTTGCTTTTAATTTTTTAAACGATAAACTTTTTTTTAATTTTTAAAAAGACAGGAAACTTTAAAGCTATCTCCTAGTTTATATAGTTAGTTTTTGTGCTTAACAATCCCAACATAACTTTTTCTCATCTATACCCGTCCTTGTTTTTCTACCTAGTCTAGACAACGAAAATTATTTTCAATGTTTACAAATTACTGTATAGCCTATTCAGTTTCATATTAAGTTGAATAAATGTAACATTGTGAAATTAAAATTAATTTATTAAAAGTTAATTTAAACATACAGTATTTTTTAGCTAATAAAAGCACATTTACCTAACAGTTATTAACCAAATCCTATTAATTGAATGTTTAACTCGACGTCGGAGTAAAAAAATAACGAAAAAAGTGTAAACAACAAGTATCAATTACCGGTGTACTGTAATAAAGAAATAATGTAGTACACTGTACATGTATAAGTGTCAAACAAATTAATGTCATCCAATAATGTCAAAAAAACATTTAATTGCCTGTCATATAACAAAATAAACATTACGAAAATTAAATAAATTTGAAGCTTTCTTCGCAACATCGCGCATTGTAAATTTCGGTATCGATTTAAAACTGAATACAGTACAGTATTATGAAAAAATTAGTGAAAATAAATAATTAGCATGTGAATTGCCCCTCAAGAGATGCCGAAAATAAAACGTAAATTATTTTATACCGGTATTAGTAAATTTAGTCAATGACGTCTTAAATAAAAAAAAAGTACAACATAAAACTCACAAGAAGAGTAATTTTAGATTTAAAAAAAAATAATATTAAAATCAGTTAAACTCCAGTTAAATCTGGAGCATTATTGTAGCCAATGTAGCGTCAGTGTCTCGGTTAAACAAAACTCTAAAATAAAATATTTGTTCAAAATTTGTTTTTCTATTTTGCCTAAGTCATAAAATGAAATGTATTTCCCCAACAATAAATTGAGACTAGTGTTGACGAATGTCTTAATTGGAGCAATATGATCGAGTTTAGCTGTAATTAATTAAATAAGCAGTGTATAAGATCATCACTTTCTCCTACCGGTACATAGCATGTTTCCTTAATAGAGCCACGTCTTTAATTAAACTTTCAACTGTGGTCGCGAGAAAAGCAAGCAAGACCATTGAATGACACGAGATCCTTTCGTGCTTCTCCATTTCACATCTAAACTTACACTAAAAGTGCCCTTCGCAAGACTTAATGCAGAAATTAACAGCGATCATGGCAAAAAAAAAGCCGAGAAAGACGTGTTTAGAAAATGGAGCGAATTATTATACTTGGCCTGAGTGTTTTGCTTTCTTTATGTTAAAGCATTAAGCTTTTTTTTCTTTAAAAAAAAAAAAGAAAGAAAAAGTTGTACCCAACAGGACAATAATCGTATTTCCCAGTGGACAATCACCTGGCGCTCAGTCGCCATTTCCGGCTTTATGTTACAATTAATTGCCAAGCGTCTTTTTCGTCGCTCAAGCAAAGTACGCGTAGGTTACATTAACAATAATATTACGAAAGTAACAGTTACAAATGACTGGAGTAGATATAGTTTTGGTAACTTTTCCTTAACGTGGAACGTGAGAGTGGATGGGTCATTCTTTAAAATCTTTCTGTAAATGCACCATTGATCTGTACATAAAACCGCTACTTACAGTACAATTGAATAGAGTAACCGTATTGTTTTTCGTTAACACGCTCGCTTTTTGGATTTCCAAAGCTCTCAAATAAAATCGTGATGTACGAGACGCGAATGAGGTTCGCTCAACGCGTAAATAGCGTTTAGTATTTCGCAACTGATATTTCGAATGGCCATATTAATTAAAAGTTACGAGCAAGGCCCAATAAAAAAATAGCTACACACTGTATCTAACAAATTTACAATTAGTCAATTGTCCAATCATCCTCTAATAAGACGGGTCTAGCCATGTACAATGGGTTCGGTTGAGAAACTGTGAACGTGGCCGAGATTTAAAGGAATCAATGCCGGAATCACCCTGCATTGCTAACTCCCATATAATGCTTTCCGTTAACTTAAAAAAAAAAAAAATATTGCACTTATCGAAAGCACAGCACAGAAATGTACTCGCGTAGGATCTGCGGTTCCAGTTTAGATTCCGCCGGTAGCTACAGGTGCATTACAAAAGTTGACAAAAGTGGACAACTACTCGTTTATTTTCGTAAAAATAGTAATACTCGCGCAAATATTATTGTCAAAGATTTCGTATGAGTGGTGTGAAAGACCTCGAGCCTACAGTAATATTATAAGGAAACTTATTGATCAAAAAGCAAAAAAAAAAAAATATTCTTTTCAACTTGCTAAAAAAATGTTCGGATCATAAAACAAAATCGATAACATAAATAAATAATTAATAAAGTAAGATATCACGTGACCGTATAATAGTTAATAAATAATTGATTCACCCCGAAAAAATTAAATCAATTTAGGTTTTGACCAAAAACGTCGCCCTTTTCGCCTTATAATTGTTACGCGCTTAATATGCAGAATTTTATAAATTAAGAAGCATTCAAAAAATTAATTTAAAATTTTCTGCAACGACTAAATAGACCAATAGTAATTATTATTAACCGTAAATCAAAATAAGTATCTGTTATAGTGTAATTTCAAATTATAGCTAAAATTTAAATGACTGATCTTAATAATTTACTTTTATTCAGGCTTATCTCAGTACCAAAAATATAAAAAAAAAGGATTTTCAAAATGATTTGTCGTTACAATGCAAATATTGCCTCGATTTATAGAATGCCACTACGTATTTAGTAGATGTATACCCTCACGATAGATATGACTGTATCATCGTCGATGCATACTGAGAATGTGCCAGCATTTAATTTCCATAAACTTTTTTTTTCTTCTTAAGAACCAGTCTCCCAACTTTTGAGATTAAATTTGACACTCGCATCAATTTTGATTTTATCCATACACACCAAAAAAAAAAAGAAAATTCCCCCCTCACTCTCTCAAATTAATCGTAAAATATGATCGACAACGTCAAGATGAAATTTACTTAACTATTGATCACGTTGCTCATCCCAGTGCATGCATGTACATGTACAGTATATTTCTTGGGTGATGGGCGCGAAAGAGTTTCCATGATGACTAGACAACTCATGATATCAATTATGCTGCTAGTACTTTATCTCACAACACAATTTTCCGCTCGAAGCTTAATTCTTTATGTAGGATAATACTGTATGTATGCTTTTTATTGTAAGCTTACAATGGAATTGAAAATCAAGCAAAGTTGCAGCAATCTCCGCGTGCAACAAAATCAGGAAATAGCATTCTCAATTTAAACAATAAATTGTCGCAATTTAAGTGCAAAAATGTTCATTTAAAAGTTATAACACTACATTGTAAAATACAGTTCTGTAGTGACGTATAAAATCTTGAATAATTTTTGAACTAAACGATAAAATTTACGTCGTCCAATTTAATAATTTATCAAGTTTTCATTAATTTTGAAGAAATTGCTCAAAATCAAAATGAAAAACAATTGTACGTCAAGTATTACTTTGATTACCATTCTATCAAACTATAGTTCATACTTAAATTTAATTGATAAGACTTACACCGTACACAAATAATTTAAAATTTGCGATATACTGTAGGCTACTTCGACAAAATGTCAAAATGAATACAGTAGATGAAACTAAGATCGACCTTGTTAATCTGTTTCTAGTCAAAACGAAAAAAACAACATCTCGTTTTATATTTAAATTGGAGATGGTCTTCAGCACCAGATTAAGACGATTACATTACCGTTCTGATTCCAAATGCAGAAGCCTGAGCATCCTGTACGATGTATGAAAGACCGATGCGTTTGAATCTATTTAGATGCTATTTTTGGAATAGTAAGTTATACCGAGTGAATGATATGCAAGATTTAGTATTTATCTGGTGCGAACGAGGGTTATCTTGTAAACATTTCAGGAAATTCCGGAATGAGTTAGATAAGATGGACACCGCGGGCGGGAACGAATTATTCAGTTCTTAAAATCGCTGTCACACGGATATGCATGAGCATAGCCTATATAGCGAGATTTGTCGTTCTGATTTGTGAGAATTGAGAAATACGATAATGATAAGATGGTTGCCCATGTATTATTCATAATCATATACAGTACAGCACAACCTTAAAAATTCAAAATGTAAAAAATAAAGTGTCATAGCTAGCCTTCGTACATCACCTAAGTTATAATAATTAGGATATAATTTAGTAGCAGCTTTTAATTAGATCTTAACGGCATGCATTAATCTAATTTTGTAACGGTAAAGTATTATTAAATCTACTCACGTGATCGTGTAGATAATCAATTGCCCATAATGATACAATTATTATAATTATGCTTTTTAAATTTGTGGTTGAAATCCGACAGCAAACTTGATGGAGTCACACGCGATCACAACTTTCGTCCTCGCGAGATACTTCACACGTTGAAATAAAAGATTCTAACGCAACAGATCACAATATAAAAGAGTTCTACAAACTATTCAATTATTAACATTAATTATTTTACTTATCTATTAATTGTGTTGACTTACCAGCAGTAAACATGCAGCAATTCTTTAATAGAAATGTCTTCTGCTTTAGGCTTACACTTTTACATGGACAAACTTGGATTCGTTTCACATAATTTTATGATTTCCAGAATGAATTTGTAGCCCAAATTAATAAGTAAAGAATTAAAATATACGACTAGCTGTATAATACTTTAAAACAATTATAATTCTGCTTAGCTAAATAAAAATACTTGCGCCTCACCGGACAACACACCTGACACGCGGCTTTTTTCTCTGGTTATTGGTAAAAGCGCGCCAAATGTGTAGGGGCAACTCATAAATATCATGACGATTCCGATCACTTCAAAACCAAACAAAATTTTGCTGACTTGTGCAGATTATTATTGCTGAAATACTCGCATTTAATTTTACGTAAATAATAAAATACGTACAATTCGCAGATTATGAAAACGCAAATCAGTGACAAATTAAAAGTTTCCAACCCGTGCATCTTTAATGTCAATTTCGCGTTTATAATTATTATTATTAATAAATTGTTTATCAAATTAAAAAAAAATTATATGGATTTAGTGTTATGAAAATCAAACAATAGTGTCAACGTGTGAGCGATACTTAATTACATTTCAAAGCAAAATATGTTTTGAAATGCAATATGAGCTTTTCAAAGTCTTCACTTTATGTAACAACAAATTGAACAAAAAAATAACCGGAAGGCGTTCTTTACGCATTTGTTACGTAATAAAACAATTTTTTTTTTATACTATTCTTATTCTTTTCATCTAAAAATGTAGCAACGCGCATAAATGTGATTTATTTAGAAAACATGAACACAAAATCGCTTCATAGATTTTTTTTTAAAAATGCTCCATATCACATAATCGGATTTTTTTATGAAATTTTTGTGAAGAAAATTTTTTAAGTTTTCCTCTTGATTTTATTTGAAGGCTCCCGGTGATTTGCTCTGAAAAAGCGATTAAGTTGACCAGTTCACTAATTATTATAACGCACAACCTACGTTGTCAATTTCACTAAGCGGTTGACGAAAATCGTTTTCCTTTAACAACCACAGGTCGATTTTTTATAGATCCTTTCCTACGTTTATTTGTCTAAATTTACATTATTTAAAAAAATAATAATTAATATTAGCAAATAATATTGAAATTTTGACAATATTTACTTTTTTGGAAATAAAAACTTTCTTCCGTTTTACTACTCTATCGACTGGAGCAATCTTTTCCCTGTTGCCTGGTTTTTTCACTTTGTAAATTCGTACCAACCAATGCTCAGTTGTGTAAGCTTCTTCTAAATGTTCTAGTTCAAAGTCTTTATTGCCAATGATAGCGTTTCTAGTTCTGTCAAATCCTGGCGCGGTTCTGAAATCCAACTAAATCAAAAACAACGAATTAATTACACTCGGAAAAAATGCGGATCATGCTTCTGTAATAATTCACACTTACTCGAAGTTCTCCAAAACGGTAGTAACTTAATTTATACATTAGACAGTTTAATAGTGTTGGAGACCCTTCAGAATCGACACGAAATTCACCTCTTTCAGTAAAATAATCTGATTCCTACATTTAAAAACTCATTAAAATAATCCCTATATTAACTGATGTATAGTAAATAAATCACTCTAATATCCTTCGGATGCTCTCCTTCAGCTATTCTCACCATCCATAAAAATTTGTTAATATCGTCACCTGAATAACCGATGACGCCGCCAAAAATTACTAATACGTAGTCCACATCTAAAGACTGCATTATCTGATAAGCAGCTGATTCATTCGATGACATGGCTTTTCCGACCTAATTTTGCAAATTAATTAAAAGTCAAATGTATGTAAATACTTGTCCGCTTGCGTTTTAAAACAATCTGATTTCTCTAAAGTATTTAAATATAAAACAATTACCAAAGCGATGTGGCTATTATTCCACGTATTATTATCCACTAGAGTCGTCCGATTTCCCATTCCCGCTATCTGATATCCGTAATCCCACCAAGACATAATACGAGAATTTTCATCTGTGTTTTGTGATAACCAGAAATACGCTTCTCTAAAATCGTCCAAAATATTTCGAGTTCTAAAACAAAAATTCACAATTATTTTTAATATCTTAAAGTTAAAATTGGTTGTAAAAGTGACGATATTAAAATTGTTCAAGTAAAATGCAAACTGCAATTTTTTTAAATTAAAAAATCGTCAAGTCTACCACTATTTTAAGAAGTTAAATTTACAAATTGCTTACCCATCAGGACCATAAGAAGCTAATACGATGCTAGGACTAGAATAAGCATTGCTCGTCACCCACGTACAATGAACAGCAAACATCATGAGCATCATTATCAAAGCAACTATAACTATGCTTCGAACATTAACTCCTAAACCACTACTTTCTTTAGCCTTTTCGTGTTTCATCTTACGCAACTTGCCAGCCTATAATTATTACGTTCAAATTAATTGTCTTCATTAAATATAATATTATACTTTACCTTGTCGTACATCTGCTTGCTGCTCTTTTTTTCTTCTTCACTATCGTCGTCGCTATCTTCGCTGGAATTTTTCTGAGGAGTTTCTTCTTTTAAATATAATTCGAACAAGTGTGAAAATGCTATTGCACTTAATATGCAAACCACAGGAGTTAAAGTCAACATCAAACGCACCATAACTCCTGCGAAATATACTGCGCTCAAAGCGTATAAAACAACTAAAAATAATAAAAATTAAAAAACGAGTCCGACTGATTTTTTCTGATAAATATTTCAATTACTGAAAACTCTTTCGTCATTTATGTTTTTAATGCAGTACCACAGACCAACTGGAAACGTAGGTATGAGAATGTGTAGATCAAAGAAGAATGAAAACCAAGTTGTAGGTTGATGCTCAGAAACCGACGCAATAATAGGAATGTGAATCTTGGCGTAACCGGTGTCCCAAAGAGAATAAAATCTTCCGCTCCAAGGAGCAATATATCCTATCAATTTTAAAGTAATTTCGTTAAAATGGTAATAAAAATTTTATTTTATCCATTTTAAATTTAATGATCGGTACCTGCGTATGTCAATAAAACCACAGTCAAAAATACAAAGCCGCCAATTCCAGTAACAGCCAAATAAAATAAAGTTCTCACTTCAGTCTTGGTCAAAAGCGATTGAACGTATCTAAGAACAGCAACACCTTGCACAAGAACAAAAACTCCTAAATTACAAATAAGTCGTTAGTTTTAAAACGATTAAAATAAGTTTTTGATAAACCCGCCTGCTGATGCCATGTGTTCACTCGTGCGAACTGGCTGAAATCCAACAAACGGTATTTGCATTGAGAACAGCAGTCCAAGAATAAAAAACGTTGAATAAGCTAAAAACAAAAATAAACAAAAACATTAAAAATTTACTTTTCTCATAATAGAACGGAAATTGTTCTCACCAATATAAACTTTATGCGAAAATCTACCCATTAGAATCAGCACAAACACGTGTAACGGAATCAAATTGATGATGAAAACGTAGCCGCCCCATGCTGAAACCTATTATACAAGTTTTAGTTAAATAATAATTAAATAATAAAAAAAGTGCTCACCATATAAAAATATGAAAGCGCAGTTAACACCGACCAATAAACAGAGCCAGTTTTCACAGATTTTACCTACACGTAATAAAGAAGGACATTCAAAAAATTGAAACTGTAAAATAATATCATTAATAAAAAAGTTCGTACCCATAAATAATAAGTAAACATCAAAGCAAAAATAGCTATTCCTTCATTGTCATAACTGCCCGCCACACTTCTGCTTATATAACCTGGAACTGTTATTTTAAAAAAAACCAACAATTTATATTAAAATAAATTCCAATCAAGTACTGCAAATAAATTACCGATTGCGATAAAACATGCAGCTAACAATCCAGCGCCTGGAGACCATAATTCTTTCGTCAAAAAGTACGTCGAAAGCGCAGTTAAACCACTGAAATAATTAAAATTATTAATCGAGATTTTACAATTGACACACTTTATTATACAGAATACCAATCTAAAAAAAACTTTTTTATTAGCCCTACTAAATGCGTAAATGTAAAACACGTATAAACAGTCTGCAGTTGTATTATTGTACATACGAAACACCTGGTACTTTCCCTACACATGACAGATAAAAATACTGCATGCGTATAAATTTTACAGTCTTTTAATATTTATTTAAATTCACGTTTAATTGCAGCTATACGAAAGCTTTAATTACATTTAATCTAATAAAAAATACAGCATGTATTTAAATACCGGTAAAATTATTTTTTAGAATTAAAATATTTAAAACTTGCCTGAATATTGGAGCCAAAAACACGCATATATCTCGAATATGAACAGGAATGTTTAATAGATCTAGAAAGAAATGAATTGATCCTGATGTAACCATCAAACCGGGATATACCTTGAAAAAGATATCAATTTATTATTATTACAGGTACATGTACATTATTAAAAGTATTAGTGACGAAATTGATACTTACAGTCCCTCCAACGATCCTCCCGAGTGGATACCATGCTCGATCGTCAAACCAATTCAAAAAATTATAAAAACCATGCTCGACCATATAATGGGTCGAACGGTAGTTGAACCTAAATATAAAATTATACTTTTAGTATGGTATACCGCACTGTTCTAAATAAAAAAAAAGAATAAAAGTTGTTCTCTAATTTCGCTCATAATGCGTTCCTGAAAATGACTGAGTACGAAACTCGAGTACCAATTAATTGTTTTCAAAGGAAAAAAACAAGAATTCCGTTGCAAAAACTACTCAAATTTCTCTTTTAGTTAGGAAGTATATGCTCATCAAATTATTATTAAGTACTTTTTAAAAATATAATAGCATTCACTTTTATTTTAAGCCACTGTTACAAAAGTTAAACTTGGGCTTCCTACACTAAATTTAATAATACAGTACGGTAAAACTTTCTTCATTAAAAATGACATTCTATTTTTATGCTACAGTATTTTATAAAATACAATAACAATAAATAGACGAATTGATTTTTTTTATCAATTCATAAAGCTTTGTTGTACGATAGGCAGAATCTCTGCACAAAAAGTGAAACAACTACAATAACGCACGAAAAACTAAATTTATTTCAATAAACCCGAAAATTACCAGATATTTTAAATCATATAAAAAAATTAACAATTTTAAATTTTTTTTTTTTAAAAACTATTTTATTACTTATTAAAATACTGTATAGTATAATATTTTTTAACATTAAGGTCGAAAAAGGTAAAAACAACAAGTTAATTAGTTTAATATGAAGTAACCGGTATTAAAATCATTCAAAAACTAAAATTAAAAAAATAGTCTTTTATTTGATAATGCAATTATTGTGCAAATTGCCATTAATTAAAAATCATTAAAAAATAAACTAATTTTTTCGGTTCAAAGTAATTAAGTGTATCTTCGTTATGACAGTCATGCAAATGTACATTGTACACTATACAGTAGGTAACCTGTACGTGGCATATCATAACCACGTGTCATTAATAAAAACGCACTCCCGGGGAGGTATACCACTTGTTTATAATAGGAAAAAAACCTAAATTACTTTAAATATTTCCAATAAACTACTCGTTTTTACGCTAGTTTTTCCTATGCATAGTCCCATTATAAGCATTTTAAAGCGCAACTTTAGAAGAAAATTAAGCGTCATAAATTTGAAAATAAAATTCATTAATTTCGGCGTTATTAAGTCGAGATTTCTATGCAAAAAATTATAATTTAATAATTTAATAATCTTTACTCTCGTGTATCTACAAATTCTAATATTATTTAACTGGAGCTTTCCAATAGAAAGTTTCGGTAAGAATTTTGGTGAACCGGCACCGTTCACGTAGTAATGTCAATACGAAAATCGCATTCTACCTATGCGCATTTCCCCCCTGGTAATCATCGACAATTATGGCCAAGTTACGGCATTTACCATTTGGAGAATCGCAGTCATCTCTAATCAAAATGTTAAACACTTTCACTTACCATGGATCGAATTCATGGATGATACTTTCGAAACGAATTACTGCAAAAAGGCGAGCACTAAATCCCGCTAACCATGCTAACGCTAATACGGTAAATGTTAGTAAACTTTTCCATCCACCGGGATTTATTAGCAACGTCTTCACATCCACGCGTTCAACACGGGCCGCCATCTTCTCACAGGCGAGCACTGATCAGTTGATAAAACCGATAAGAAAAGCAATACTATCGCTCGTTGCTATAGAAACACTTTACACCTGGCAGAGTTGCATTTGTGCAACAAATTGCAATAATATAATTATTATTGTAGACTTTGTTTTAAAAAAAATAATTCTAAAAAATAAAATAATAACAATATTTTAAATAGTAAATAAATGCTTAATTAAAAATAATTATTTAAAGTTTTTAAATGGGCTGCAGTACAACACTGTTTGATCGGCGGGTATGCGGACTTTTCGGCACCGGACCACTGGTCCACAGATTTATAGAAAAAATTGCTTCTTTGCATTTTCGAATCAAAATGGGATAATTTTAATGAAGGAAAAAAAATAATTATCAAATAAAACCATAAAAATACTTAATAAATATACGGCACAAAGAAAATAACATATTAAAAAGAATAAATACAAATTTTGTTATACTTTAAGAAAGTAGGATGTTCGCAAAAGGACGTAAGTTTTGAAAAATAAATAAATTAGTCAATTGTTAACGAAAATGCATTAATTTTTTTTATATACAGTCAACAACATCTCCGATGTCATATAAAAATATTAGTGGATTTTTATGAACATTTTATTGATTTATTCACTGTTTAAAACTTATGCTCATTTGTAAACACGCTATAGTTGTGGACCAGTGGTCTGGTGCCGAGTTGTCCTAGAACCGATCGGCGCACTTCAAAAGGATCTATTTTCTTTTTTGGCGGATTGCGAACCGATTTTCCTCTAAAAGTAATGCTGACGTGTTACAGAATTTACATTTTGAACGCTACTTTCCAATGCCAGCATGTATAGTGAAACCCTCTTCCTAGTCATTACAGCTGTGAAGGCAATGTTCACAAAGTAAGTTCATAACGTATTCTATTCCCGACAAGTGAAAGTTTCTCCGCGGATCGTTTTGGTTCAGCCAACCGTAACCATGGACGCGGGAAGTCCGAATTCGCAAATATTGATTCGGCTTGACCAGGGGATTATGTTTGCCGACTTTTAATTTAATGAAAAGTAAAATTCCAGAATGGGAAACGTTCACGTAGTTGGCCCGAATGAGGCTCTTGTAGTTTCTGGTAAGTTAAATTAAGAAATATTAATTTTTCAATAATTAATTGAAGGGCGAATTCAGTTTAAACAGCAACAAATGTATAATAATTGACTTTAGGTGGTTGCTGCGGTTCCACAAATCGCTTGTTAGTTGTTGGAGGATGGACGTGGGTCTGGTGGCAGATTGCGGATGCGCAAAAGTGCTCGAAATGCGAATGAAACTCGCCAGATGAATAATTTAAAGTACAGTATGATTTTAAAATGTATACGTATATAGGCTATCGTTGGAAGTGATGACAGTTCGACCCATGTGTGAAAACGTGGCGACGGCGAATCGGGGCATTTGCGTAACCGTAACTGGGGTAGCCAATTGTAGAGTGATCACGAAACCAGAACTATTGGCAGCAGCGTCGGAAAATTTCTTAGGACGAGATATTCTTCATATTAAAGCCGTTATCCTCGAAAGCCTAGATGAACATTTGAGTGATGTTGTAGGTAAACGGTGGACCCTGGCTATATCGGTCAATTTGGGTCTCGCAAAGTGAAAAAATGTTTTTCTTTTCCTACGATTAAAATTTATAGGTAGCTTAACTGTAGACGAAATTTACCAAGACCGCAATCATTTGGCTGCCTTGGTTCGAGCGAGAGCGGCGCCGGAAATAGGACAACGGGGAATTGAAATTCTTTGTTTTACTATTAAAGACATTGTGGACGAGGACGGGCATCTAACGTCATTAGGAAAAGCTCGAATTGCTGCAATTCAAAGCGATGTCCTTAATAGCGGAGTGTCGGCTGCGATGACTAACCAAATCGCTGCAGCCATTCGAGTAGGCTATATAACTTTATAAATAATTATATTAATATGTAAAAGAAAATATTTTAAAAATATATGTTGTGACAGGACTCCGAATATGAAAATGCTTCGCTGGCGTGGAAAGAAGGCTATAGAAAAGTTCCTCTTCAAAAACAATCAAGCTCAACCCTCCTTCGCCACTAAAATAGGGTTTTCACCATCAAAAATGTTATTCACAGAATCACAAATGAAATTTTATGATATTAATCAATATTTCTACTCATCAATTAACATGAAATTATTCACCAAATATAGCGTACATAAAGTTTTATTACTTTGAAAAGCAGCAGCATAATCAATATTCGTAATTATTTTAAGTTCTTAAAATAAATTAATTAATATACGATTGCCACGAAAATATAAACAAGCGTTCTTTTTCTCAATCTATTCAATTATTATTATAAATTGTTGCATTAACAATAATTACAGTACATAGGTAAAACTGTATACCTACTCAAAAAAAAAAAAAATGACAAGCGAAACTTTCGAAAATTAGAAACTCACTACCGGTAGCTTAAAAACATTAAAAGGAAGGCTTAAAAATATTAAGAAATATAATATATATAAGAAAAGCTATTGTTTGAGCTAATTTAAATGTTGAGATTAATTATTATTTCGTATAGGCCCTACGGTATAATTAGCCTAAATCGCTTACCGACAACATTAATAGGCTTACTGCAACTTTGAACTTCTTGGCTCAACTTTAAGAGTTATTCCGTTAACAGGGGATATAATTGGAATTTCTTTTTTAAGTTTAATAGGAATCTAAAAAAATATATTTTTTAGTTTGATTAAACATAATTATCAAGTTAATGTGATTGATGATCTTACTTCCGTTTGAGCGCATGGAGAGACTTTAAATTCTTTAAAAAAATGAACTAAAGCAATTTTGGTTTCCATTTCGGCAAATCGCATGCCAATGCACATCCTAGGTCCGGCTCCAAAAGGCAAATATGCCATCGGATGACGTTGCGCTTTGTTTTCTGGAGTAAATCTTTCAGGGTCAAACTTGTGCGGATCGGGGTAAATCTCGGGATCGTAATGAATACTGTAGATTCCAACAGCTACTAGCATTCCCTTTTTTATTGAGATTCCATCTAAATCGTAATCCTCCGTGCATGCGCGCTCCACTCTAAAGTACATTTCAAACTCATTCATTAATTTTTTTTGTTGATTTGTCCAAATATTAAAATCAATAATTATTAATCGATAGTACCTTACAGATGCAGGATACATTCGAAGGGTTTCGGAAAGAACCATATCAACGTAAGGTAACGTCATTATGATTTCATGATTCAATTCACCCTAAATACAGTAGGCTATTTTATTTTTTTTAATTAAAAAAAGTACTGTCATAACAAATTTAAGGCGAAAAACCTACATGTGTTCCAATTGCCTCGTCTATTTCTTCTTGTAATTTTGTTTGAATATCAGGGTTTAGTGCCAAAAGATATTGCGCGAAACAAATAGTATTCGCCGTTGTTTCATAGCCCGCCAGAAGAAATAATATGGCATTGGCAACTAACCCACTTTCACCTAAAACTGTAAAATCGAAGTTTAGAAAATAGTCTAATGCACATCATAGTTATATGGATAAAATTACCTTTTGTATTTCTCCACGTTGATTTGTTTTCTTCAACTTTTTCTTCTGGTGAAAACGTGTCGTCGTCAGCTTCCATTAATTCGCTCTTGCTTTCTTGTATTTGTGTATCCAACAACAGTTGCAAAAAATCATTTTTTCTCTAATTTTTTTTTTTTTTTGCGTCAATATTAAATTTAATTTGTTAAAATTTAAAATATTAAATTAAAATGACATCAAATCATGTTAAAAATGTTTTATTACCTCGTTTTGCTTTCGACGGAAATTTGCGGCTTTGTGAACCTCATTTTCGAAATATGTTAAACATTTTAAAGGAACAATGGACAATTCGAGAAGATCAATTAATTTTGGGAAAACCACTACAAAAATTAAAATACAAACAAGTATACAATTATAATAGTTTTTTTTTTAAATTATCAAAAACAAACCCATGACTAGTAGAACTAAGCTATAGTTTTTTTTAATTAATAACTTCACGTGTTGAATAAATGGATCATTAGGGTTTTGGGAATTGATCGCTGAACCAAAACAGCAAATAGAAATAACACCCAGAGAATAAACACCAATTCGGCTAAAAAAAAAATAGGCAAGTTCATAAACAAAAAATTCAAGTGGCTGACATGATTATGGTAAACAAAACCACTAAAAATAAAGTTTAAGACGACGTTTTTCATATTTAAATTTTAAGTTAATTAGGGGTTAGTTTGATAACTACTGTATCCTATCTTTTGAAATCACTAGACTATGTTTATAATTGCCTTGTATTTGACTTACTCTTTAAGATTTATCACTCCATCTTGTTTTGTCATATCTTGACGGCAACTATCAATCATCTTACGCGCACATTCTTCCATCAAAGTGCCCATCTATTAAATTCATACAATCATTATTACAACGGATTGCTAACATTAAATAAGATTTGAATCTTTACATCTTTTAACTTTCTCGTAGTAAGCGTCGATGCCAGCACTGAGCGAGCCGACCTCCATTCATCTCCTTGCAAAGTTACCAAAAACTTCCGGCTTAATAATTTGGCCTTTCCGCCAAATGGCAATTTCTAGTTGAAAAAATAATTACTTTTGAATACTATAAAATTAAAGTTAAATTTTATGCTTACTCTTCGGTCAACGAATGATTTAAAATCTTTGATTAAAACTACTTTTATCATTTCTAAATCATGAATCATTAAATATGGACGACGGAACTCGTAATATCTAAAAAAAAACAATTGACGTTTTAAAAGAAGTAAAAACAACGACATAAAGAACAATTATAAAATTTACCCAAAAACTTTTCCAAATTTACGATAGTTTTCCAAATCAAATTCAGCTGTAGTCTGCGCAAACATTTCATTTATTAATTTGGTTATGCATTACAAATGCCGCATAATAATTATTTAATGCTCAAACCTTCGCCATCATTTTAAGCAACGATCCAAATATAAAAGTAGGCGGTATAGTTTTCACATTTTGTTTTTCCCAATATCCATAGTTCCAACTAGAATATCTATTTAAAATAAAACTTAATATATTATAATACAGTACCGGTAATGCGTTAGATTTTTTTTTTAAAAAAAAGCATGTTAAGGCGTCAATTAAAATCAATCAATCAACTACACGTATCGACTAATTTCTTGGCAACTTCAAAATACGGCATTGCGATATAAAAAGAAAGGCAACAAAACAGGCCAAATCTAAAATGGCAAGACTTTTCATTTACAATATTTTTGATGGAATATTAAAAATTATTTTTTTAAGTACTTAGTAAAAAAATATCAATTTTTAGAAAATTAATTCAAAATTGTTACTATTTAAATCTCTCAAATTAAAACTGCTCTTCAGAGCCCCGTTTCGATTAAAATAGGGTTGTTTTTTTGCAAATACAATATTATTAATGTCGAGCAATATTTTCTTTGACCCTAATTGTCAGCATTAATAATAATATTACAGTATTTGTGATTATTAGGGTAAGATCTTATACATAGACTATTTTACTAAATATATTAACTTGTAACTTAATATGAAACGGATCACCTACTATTACTTACACATAAAGTAGAGCAAAAAGAATTAGAATAACACTAATTATTAGCCAAATAGGTACGCTGAACAACCTTAATGCATCCATGCTACTATTTCTAATGATAACTCAAATTATTATTATTTATTTTTTTTGCAGTTTAGCTCTCTTTTTATTATTTTTATATGAGTGCCAAATGTGACATAAACTTTGAAATATTGCAAGCGGGGCTAACGTGCTATGATTAAAATAATAAAATTCCTTGATAGCTAAAATTATGAGAAACAGATTTTGCTGCAAGCTGTTAGCCATTATTTCTGTTTTTTCTGTATCATGAAATTTTAGTTTAAAGAACTAATCAAAAAACAGGCTTTCTCCCCAGATGCGACATTATTGCTAGATTTGAATAAACTACAAATTTAAAAAGTCCCAGATAGCCCCCCTCCTTAGCAAAAAACGGGTTTGTCACCTAATTGTAACATAATCCCAATTATATTTTAAACTTTTCCCGGAAAAAAAAAACACTTTTAACACAAAAAAAAAACCTTTTACTCGACGGTTGTTGGTCGACTTGGAACTGCAAGGTGCTGCAGTTATCCCAGGAGAGTTCATCGTAATCCCCATCACAAAAGACACTTTAGCACACGCGTTTATAAGCTTGTACTTTTGTCTTTGTGGGATATTTTAAACTGTTTCAGAACAATTAAAGCCCTAACTTAATAAAAAAGCATGGGTTTTGTTTAGCACACCAGCCCGAAGTAAGCCACATTTTCTACGCAGTGCTGCCAGTGCACCTTGTAGAGGTGATGTTATTGATTTAGGGCTAGGTTAGGCATACATTGTACATAACATACAGTCGTACTACATACGAGGCTAAAATTATGTTATTGATTTATCGTTAGGTCAGGCCACGGGCGATGGCCGAAAGCCTTCGCCCACTTTGTAAAAACAAATTAAAAGATTTGGGGAGGAAGCTTCGAGGATTCAAGGCGGGGTTGGAGCCTATCAAAAAATGCGTCCAACAGCCAAAAATATCATGAACTTTATTTTATCGTATCCATTATGTAATAAAAGTTAACTGCATATTTTACATAAATATTATGCACGTAAGGCCGGAGTATGCAGAGGTTGTCGTACTTACAATAAACTATAGTCTATACAGTAGATGTAGCCTACTGTAACACCATTATGTTGAGAGCGTATAAGACGTTTAGGACATCTTCATTATTTATTTACGGTATAATAATTATTTCAGCTAATATTATTCTGTAATGTATATACTGTAAAGCAATTAAAATTGAATTTACGTTAACGCTGCTTATCCCGGGCTCAACAGTAGTTCGTATAGTATATCGATTACCAAAAACATAAAAACTTCAACTTTTAACTTCTCGACTCAACTTTAAGGGTTATTCCGTTAATAGGGATCATCATCGGAATTCCTTTTTTAAGTTTAATAGGAATCTAAAAAAAAAACATTTTAGTTTGACTAAACATGTTGTGATTGTATGGTAATCTTACTTCCGTTTCAGCGCATGGAGAAACTTTAAATTCCTTGAAAAAATTAACTAGAGCAATTTTTGCTTCCATTTGAGCAAATCGCATGCCAATGCAAATCCTAGGACCGGCTCCAAAAGGTAAATATGCCATCGGATGACGTTGCGCTTTGTTTTCTGGAGTAAATCTTTCAGGGTCGAACTTATGCGGATCAGGATAAATCTCGGGATCGTGATGAATGCCGTAGACACCAGCAGCTACTAACATTCCCTTCTTTATTGAGATTCCATCTAAATTGTAGTCATTTGTGCACGCGCGCTCCAACCTAAAAAACATACCATTACTTTTTAAGATTTGTCTACACAATAAAATCAATTATTAATCGATTGTACCTCAACGCTGGAGGATACATTCGAAGGGTTTCGGAAAGAACCATATCAACGTAAGGTAACGTCATTATGTTTTCATGATTCAATTTACCCTAAAAATTTAATTTTACTAATTTTTTAAAAAAAAGTAACAATAACAAAGAGTGGCGAACTTACATGCGTCCTAATTGCCTCGTCTATTTCTTCTTGTAATTTTGTTTGAATATCAGGGTTTAAAGCCAAAAGATATTGTGCAAAACAAATAGTATTTGCCGTTGTATCAAATCCCGCCAGAAGAAATAATATAGCATTAGCTACTAACCCACTTTCATCTAAAACTGTATACTCAAGGTTTAGAAATTATTCTTATACAATGTAATTGGTGTACATTGTGGCCGTAAAAAAAACATTCAATACCAGTAATGAAGTCTGAATTACTATCAAATCCTTATAATTACTAAAATATCTTAACGGCACAAGGGTAAATATCACTTTAAAGACTTTTTTAACATTGAATTGTTCTATTCAGTGTTTAAAAATCCTCTTCCGGTCACAACACAAGCATTAAAACGCATGATGCTCACCCATAGCTGGACTCAGAGCGGCGCATAGGGAGTGCTGGTCAAATCTTTTTGCTGATTATCTAGTGACCGGAAGCGAATATTCTAACCGCAGAATAGAACAATTAAATGTTAAAAAAGTCCTTAAAATAAAGTTTATTCATGTAAAGGTGAAATATATTGCTTGAGTTATCGGTATTATAAGAATTTAATACTAGCTCAGTATTGAACGTTTTTTTTACGTCCACCGTGTATATAGATAAAATTACCTTTCGTTTTTCTCCACGTTGATTTGTTTACTTCAACTTTCTCTTCTGCTGAAAACGTGTCATCGTCAGCTTCCATTAATTCGCCCTTGTTTTCTTGCGCTTGTGCATCCAACAACAGTTGCAAAAAATCATTTCTCCTCTGATTTAATTTGTTAAAATTTAAAATATTAAATTAAATTTACGTCAAACAAGGGTAAAATGTTTTATTACCTCGTTTTGCTCACGACGAAAATTTACGACTTTGTGAACCGCATTTTCGAAAAATGTTAAACATTTCAAAGGGAAAATAGACAATTCGAGAAGTTCAATTAATTTTGGGAAAACAACTACAAAAAGAAAAATACAAACAGGTTTACAATGTTGGAAAGTTCATTAAAAATATCAAACTCATTATTATATTAAAATAATGATAAACATACCCATGATAAGCAAAACCAAGCTAAAGTTTCGGTTAAACAACAACTTTGCGTGCTGAATAAATGGGTCATTAGGGTCTTGAGAATTGATTGATGTACCAAAACAGCAAGTAGAAATGACGTCCATCGTATAAACACCAATTCGACTGAAAAATATACAGGTACATAATATTTAGTTGGCTTAAACGATTTGTCAAACAGAAAAGTACAATGCAACTAAAATAAATCTTAATTTTGAAATCGAATTATCGCATGAAAGCTGGATTACACCTACTGTATTTCTTAACGTAGCACAATTCTATCTGTAACTCTGTGGCAACTTACTCTTTAAGTTTGATCACTCCATCTTGCTTTTTGATATCTTGACGGCAACTATCCGTCATCTTACGCGCACTTTCGTCCATCAAATTGCCCATCTATTAATAGCATACAATAATTATTACAATGAATTGCCAGCATTAAATGGATTTGAATCTTTACATGTTTTAACTTTCCTGTAGTAAACGTGGGTGTGAGCACTGCTCGAGCTGATCTCCATTCATCTCCTTGCAAGTTTGTCAAAAATTGCCGAGTTAATAATTTGGCCTTTCCGCCCAATGGCACTGTCTGGTTTTTTAAAAAAAGGTATCTTATAAACATTATATTAAAACTACATTTTATATGCTTACTCTTCGGTCAACGAATGATTTAAAATCTTTGATTAAAACTGCTTTTATCATTTCTAAATCATGAATCATTAAATATGGATCACGAAACGCGTACGATCTAAAAAACGACAATTGATCACGGATCAAAAGATAAATAAAAACGACATTCACTAAGAACAATATAATAGTTTACCCATAAACTTTTCCATATTTTTGATAGTTTCCCAAATCATATTCAGCTGCTGTCTGTAAACATTTCAATAGTCATGTATTACAAATTCCGCATAATTATAATTATTGAATGCTCAAACCTTAGCCATCATTTTATGCAACGACCCAATTATAAAAGTAGGCGGGATAGTGTTCACATTTTGTTTTTCCCAATATCCGTAGTTCCAACTCGAATATCTATTAAAACAAACGTATAACTGTGGTTAAAAAATGACAGATTAATACTATTTGTCTGATTTATTAATAATTTCAAACAAGACACTACCATACAAAAAACAAAGTAAGAATTCAAAATTTAATTTAGAATGACCTTAAGACTTTCTATTGATAACATTAAGAAAAATAAACTTCTTTTTTAATGTTTCATTTAATGTTTAAAATGAAAGTATTTTTAACTGTTTTATTTTAAAAAGTTTTTCCATTTTTTTAAAGCAAAATTTGAGAATTTTTAAAATCTTTATTCCACTGCTTTACTCTACCTCATTTTTTTAAATAAACCTACTACTACAGTATATCATTATTACTGTATTTTATTGAAACTAAATCGTTCAAATTAACACATTTATAGGTTTGAAAATTAATTTACGTCTCGTATTATAACCTAATAACTTACATGTAAAGTAGAACAAAAAGAAGTATGACAACAATTAGCCAAGTAGGTATGCTGAACAAGCCTAATACATCCATGCTGTTGCAGGTGTTTCTAATAATGATTGAAAAATATATTTCTACAGTTTAGTAGAAACTGAAAAAATAAAATAATATTGAAGGTCGTTTATTTTATACGCAAACTTCCTTGGGTGTCAAAAGTGACGTCAACTTTGAGAAACAATATTGCAGCACGTTTTTCAAGCGAGTGCAATGATTAAACAGAATTTCTTTGCTAGGCAATGTTATCAAAGATACATTTTGTTTCAAGTTATCTTAAGTAAATGAATTTAAAGTAAACAATTTTTGTTCAACATTTTTGTAAGAAAGTTTACAGGATGACAGCATGCAGCTTGTCCTTGAATGAAACTTATAATTTCGATCTTTTCGTTAGCATTATACTGTGAAGTCAACTTTTAATTTACTCTCACTTTTTCCAAACTCATTTGGGAACAAAATAATTACTTCTGCAATAAATTCAATAATTGCTACTGGAAGCTACTCAAAACTAATTAAATTCCAGTTTCAAAGGAAGTGTCAAAAATAAGCCTACTTTCCAAAAAACAATCAATAATTAATAATACCGGTAATTCATTTTTGAAATGCAATTAATAAAATTAAATGGAGAAAATCCACCGTAAAAGTTATTTGATTGAAATAAATTTTAATTGCGTTTCACAGAAATGACGTTACCGTACAAAAACCCATTTTTCGCTCTTATTCATTATATTCAAAAAAATTCATTTATCCCTGCACGCACAATCTAAATATTTTATACCGGGTAGTAACATAAAATCATCTTCAATTTTTTTTTAATGAAGTAACTTATAGTAAATGCATTTTTAATTTATACCAAAGCCAGTTTTAAAATTTAATAAATCAATTTTCAACGCATAATACGCAAACGTGTATTGTACTCAAAAATAATCTTGATAGCCTACCTAAAGTGACGAAGCAAATTATTAATTTTGTCGAAATAAATTTCAGTTCGATTTTTATAGTCTTGAGAATCATTAAAGCAAAATATTCCAGCATAATTATTGTAGAAACATAGCCTACATAAAAAAAATAGAATTTTTTTCTACACCTGTCTACAACAATAATTGTTACGTTCAATTATTTAGGTTTTTTATTTCCACCGATTGCATATAGACTTACAGTTCTCACATAACCAGAATAGTCTTGGTGCAATCGGTCGGGGAGGCGTGGAACCCTATTACCTAAGAGGGCCAGAATGCCGCCCTAATTAAAATTGTAATTGCCTGTGATGAATCACTGACTTTCTCGCCCAACTGTCCAACACAACAGAAAATTATATGAAGTGTAACTTTTACAGACACCCTGAAATTCATTATTTTGACATATAGGCTAGAATCTATGGATACGAAATAAATTTTCGTTGCCATCAGATTTAGTCCGATCTCAACGTGATCGCCGCGTTACATTTATACCATAATGCCAATACCATGCGACTGAAGTTACCTTTAATAAAATCAATGAACTTACCATAATAATTATTGTCCTGATTTTATTTTAAATAATACAGCGTTATAATTATGCCAATGCAGTACAGTACTGTAGGCCTATAGTGTTACTGGCATCGTCAAAGTAGGCTACAGCTGCCTTCCTAAATAACAATAATTTAGGCCTAATCAATATTATTCTATTTAATGGAAATACCAACTAAATCTTAAATCCCTGTAATAATAAGTTGCTCACCTGAAATCATTTATCAAAGACTTCAACTGTAACAATCTACTTCCCAAAATCTCATAAATAAAACGATTCTTTTTCTTTGGCCATTTTAACTTCATATTTGACGCGAAATGAACTACACTACGGTGGCCTACGAAGCTTGATATTCATTTGAGGATCCTCGTGAGGCACTATAGAATGACGTAATGCAAGAGGAAATACGTCATAGTGTTAAATCATCAAGTAAATCTCAAAATGTAAATCCTAAAATCACAGCTGGAGTGGAAATTAAAATTAAAAAAGTTGTCTATTAAATTATACTGTACGGCATGTATCAAAAGAAATTTTGTACAGTATCGTGATTTAACTATTGCTCAGTAGTGTATTTAAATTTAATTGTTAATGCTGGATTAATAACTGAAGAGCCGTGAAATCTTATCAACTTTTTCCGATTGCATATTTCAGCATAGTGATCAATTTTAATAATTTAATCTATAGCCAAACTTTAATCCTCCTAGCTTTAATCTCGTATTACTTCCGAGCTTTAATACGTGCCTCAGAACGAGAAACAGCAACTTCATAATCGTCCCTACGTCGAAGTTATTTAATGGCCGAAGTGAATATAGACGTATATAATTTAGTGAAATGCGCGAATTTTGCGGCATTAAAACACAAAGACCAAAGAAGAAAGGACTTGGCTGAAACACCTTACATCAATCATCCTTTAGGTATTTGCGAAAAAAAAAAGTTGTTAATAAAGCTTTATGAAAAATATTTTATTAGGAGTGGCCAATATTCTGACCCAAGAGGGTGGAGTTACGGATGTCCCTACTATTTTGGTAATATTATACCTTAATAATAATAAAAATGTTACTTCAAGATTTGTTTTAGGCGGCGATATTACACGACACCGTCGAGGATACCGCAACTACTTTCGAAGAACTTGAACAAGAATTTGGATCCGAAGTGGTCGGTATAGTTAAAGAAGTAACAGATGACAAATCGTTACCATACGACGAACGGAAGAGATTGCAGATCGTTCACGCGCCTACTTGCTCGTATAAAGCGAAACTAGTCAAATTAGCCGACAAATTGTACAATTTAAGGGATTTAATTAAATGTACTCCAATTGGGTGGAGTGAAGAACGAGTAAAAATCTATTTTGAATGGGCTAAGCAGGTTGTGGATGGATTGAGAGGAACGAACCGAGCGATAGAACAAGCCCTAGATCAAGTCTTTAGTCATCGTGAATTATAAATTTAACGTTAGAATAAATAAAATTTTTGTGTGCAAAAAAATTTATAATTATGTCAAAAATCATTCCCAAAAAGTTATTAACAATTTTTTTTCTTCTCAATAATTAAAATAAATGTAGAAAAATCAATCTTAAATCCATTCAATTTACAAATAATTTTTCCAACGGGATTTTTGGCATCTTAAGTTTTCTTTCTTTTAAGAAAAAAAATCTGTTGTCAAATTGGGCAAATGGAATTGTATACCACATCATTTCAAATACATGTAACTAATTACCTTTTAAACCGTTTATTTTTGGTGAACACCGTGTAATTCATAGAAATCAAACATCATTTGCGCCAATTTCCGAGCATCTTCCAACGTAATCGCGTTATATAAAGATATACGAATTCCTCCAACGCTTCTGCAATTTAATATACCGGTATAATTATTTGTTTTTTAATTTCTCACTTTCAATAACATTAATTTTGCCCGATAGATTTACCTGTGGCCCTTGAGCTGAATCATTTCGCTTTTCTCCGAAGCTTCCAAGAACTTTTTTTCTAATTCGGTATCGGGTTTTCCAGATCCGATTCGAAAGCAAATGTTAATCCGACTTCGGTTACCCTTTTCAACTTTACAGCTATCACGAAATTAATTAACGTCATTTATGAGCCTTGTATAATAATATTTTAAAGAATTATTACTCGTAAAAACCATTGGAATTATCTAGAATGTCGAAAAATAACTCGGCTTTTTGAGACGCGAGATCTTGAATACCTTGCACACCACCTTGGTCTTTTATCCAATCCAAAACCAAACCGGTGAGATAGATGCTAAGAATTAGAAAATTAAATCTTAATGATGAAATCATTTTTATTTAATTGTATAAAAACCGACTTAAAGCAAGGTGGTGTATTGAGAAGAGATTCTTGCTCAGCCACCACTTTATAATTGAAGATTTCAGGACACAATGAATGTTGTTTTCCTAAAAGATCGTTGCGAATGATAACAATGGTTAAACCGGCACAGCCGGCATTTTTTTGAGTACCTCCAAAAATTAGACCAAACTAAAATTAAGATGATTTAATATTAACACAAGATTTAACATAAAAATCTAAAAGATGAAAACCTTATTAATTGGAATCGGTCGAGACAAAATATTGGAAGACATATCGCAAACCAGAGGAACACCGTTTGATTCCGGGATATAATCAAATTCAATACCTAGACATTGAAATAATAATTAGAAAAATTCAGATTTTATTTTAAGATCAGATTTTTTTTATGGTACCTTCGATAGTTTCATTGTCGCAATAATAAAGATAAGCAGCATCGGAATTGCAATTCCAAGTACTCTGATCAGGAATTTCTGAAATTAATAAGATAAAATAAATAAAAATTAATTATTAATGTTAAATTTTATTACCGGTGAATACTGCAGGTTTCGGGAATACCAAGTTGACCTTTCCATATTTGGCAGCTTCTTTAGCAGCTTTAGCCGACCAAGAACCGGTGACAACGTAATCGGCAGTTCCTTTATCACCCAGAAGATTCAACGGAATGCAACTATTTTGTCCGATACCACCACCGTGCATAAATAATACTTTATAATCACTTGGAATATCTCTAAAATTGAGAAAAAAATAATTGTTTGGCAAATATTATATAAAAAAAAATTCTGGGAAATGTACAATATGTCTCTCAGTGATTGCTCTGCCTTTCTAATAATAGACAAAAATTCAGGAGATCTGTGACTCATTTCTACAAAAATATGTTTTATATTATTTAAATTGAACTAAAATAATGCATCCACAAACACATTTATTACCCAAAACACTGACTCCTGAATCATTCCAATTTAAAAACTCATTCTGGGCTTTCTTCAACACCTATATAGAATCATTAGTATTTATTTGAAATTCTTTTTAATAATTATTACATAAAAAAATAATTTCATACTGACACTTAAAGGGATTGCAGATGGCCCTGGAGAAAAGTTAATTACTCGATTCTTGAACATTTTAAAGATTTCCTACAGTAGTTTTGTAGCGTATAGTTTTTCAAGCTGCTGCAATAATATTGCGACTGATTTTATCTAACTACGTGGTTCTGTGAAATTGACTGAAGTAAATAACATTCGCTTTCAATTAGAAAACAAAAATGAATTTGAACTTTGGATGAAACTTGTTTTGATTAACCGATAGTGACCTTGAAAACTAAACCTTTTTTCAAAGGTATTTGACCCTCCATCCTCGTTTTGGGGACGATAATATAACCATAGTAATATAACAATACATGATTGTATTGTAACTACGGTGCCTGTAGGAAACTATAAAATATCAAGGGTTAGTAAAGTGAATTTGCATTATTTTACATTTTACATGTACACTGGGATTACATAATTATTATTAAATTTGATCTACATGAATCATGATTGTAACGTTCAGAAAAACGATTTGGTTAACCGAATTAGATCTATAATTCTAATATAATAATTATGCTTGTTAATTTTATGGATAATTTTACTTGACTTTAAAGTGAAAAAAAATTCAATTGAATTGTTTTCATTCATCGCAAAATTAATTGATTACAAATTATGTCGAAACTTCCAATATTATCAAAAATTACATAAAAAAAAAAATACGCTATTAAATTTTTTTATCTAAAAAAATGAAATATTGAAACATCGCTACTACAGTCATGTCCTATAATATAATAATAATAATTATAATAAATTATTTCCGCAGCTCTCGATCATTATGCACATAATATTAAATGAAAGTGACATAATAATATTATAAATACATGCATACGTAGTATTAAATTTAAAATTAAAGCAATATTTGAAAGCTTCAAATTACAGTAGTTTCAGTTTCCATTTTAATGAAATTTCCTTTTGACATTTGATAAATTTGTTGGTGAAATCCCTACGAATTATGTAATACTGTACTGTCATTTTTTTGGCTAAAATATAAAACCTCTTAACTACAACTTTTGTCGAAATTTAGTTCTACGTGGTTTGTTTGGTTTTGAAATTCTGCAACAATGAATAACGTATCTAATTCGACCCCAAGTAGGCCTAGAGTATTATAGGGAATTGATACATTATGAATTGATAACATCATAACATTTCAACTCCATGCCATGATGCCAATCTTTCACGTGAGTAAGCCTACTCGGTTGTTTATTGGCTCTCGTGTAAAGTTTAGATTTTGTGAGTTAGGAGGTTTTCTAGTTTATCTCACGATTTATGTCACGATTAAAGGTCACGTATTGGGCACGTGCTTTGTACGCCCCCCTCGAGGGTCGCCTCTACCCAACGCCCCTACCCTACTTATCCCATGCGCATGCGCACTGTCGTTTCATTCTCCACATTCGGATTCGATTCCGTAAAAATCAAGAAATCGGCTGTTTCGACAATTGGTAAGGAACGAAGATTTCACCTATAATAATTAGTCTAATTAATTAAAACCCGGCAGCAAAAAAATATTTGAATAACGCTCAAAGCTTCTGTAAATTTAATTCTGCTATTGGCTTTAGGCTAAAATTACTATTTCTTCCGCTTCAAACCCCAGCTATATTATCAAGGTACGGTACATGGCGATTACGTTGAGCCGCCGTGCATGTTCTAATTTTTTTTCTCTCTCTCCACTACGTAATACCATACTAGTTTTATCCTAGACGTTTGACTTTGACGGGCGACCTTGGGGAAGAGAAAAACATTTTATGTCAAGTCCAACGTTTAATAAAATGTGGCACATTTTCCTTTTTCCAAACTAAATTACACTAATTCTACAGCAATTTACTGTTTATGTTCTAATTTTACACTAATCGCACACCTTTGCTAATTTCGTACAAAATTACAGAAAATGCATAATCATTATTTCTAATTATACGGTTTATACCCAAGTTCTAAAAAAATTAAAATACAGTAATTCCTACTTGTACTTCTGTTTAATACTTAATGACAACCACACAAATTCGATGAGTAATAAAACAATCGGTACATACCGGTTATATGTAATTATTGCAGGTAGTATAGACGGTGCAAATCGCATGCTTTAGCTGTTTGTACGTCCTGCTTACTGCATGAATGAATTCGAGCTTCTAAAAACAATAAAATTAAAATCCCCAAGTCTCGATTCAGTCTTTTATTTTACGCGTAATATTATTATATAAATTAACTGTTAAACTCGGTCCCAGATGCCCCATAGTGAAATTCCGAAAATGCAAATGCAAGCGGCAGACGCGGTTACCTATCTCGATCATCTCGGGGCGTTGGATATTGGTTCACCTCCATCGTACCTTCGAATGACTGGAATTATTTGCACTATCGGTTTGTACTGTATACGATTCGCTTTATTATTATTCTCGTTGAACTTATATCGTCGTTCTCAAATTCAGGACCTGCCTCGAGAGATGTCGGAATGTTGGAACAGATGATCGAAGCTGGTATGAACGTGGCCAGACTTAACTTTTCACACGGAACCTACGAGGTAATGGAAGCAAAAATAAGTTATTATTTAATATCGGAGCAAAGCTTTGATTATTAATTTTGCTTTCGAATTCAGTATCATGATGGAACCATCACGAACGTTCGGGAAGCCGTGAAAATTTATGGGCAAAAAGTTAACGAGAGTTTTCCTATGGCCATCGCTTTAGATACTAAAGGACCTGAAATTCGTACTGGTTTATTAGAAGGGGTAAGATTTTCTTAATGAAACTTAATAAAGCTCGGGGTTGCATTTTTCTTGACTTTAATTTAAAGGGTCCATCAGCTGAGGTCGAAATGGTAAAGGGTGATCACGTTAAAGTGACGATAGACGATGCTTATGCGGAGAAAGGATCGCCCAAAATTATTTATGTAGATTATAAGAATATCGTTAAAGTGATAGTACCCGGTAACAGAGTTTTTGTTGATGACGGATTAATTTCTCTTGTAGTTAAATCTGTCGGTAAGATTGTAATGATATTTTGTCGATACATTTTGATAATAATATTATCTATATAAATTATTTTAAAGGACCCGATTTTTTGGATTGTGAGATTGAGAATGGAGGATTGTTAGGAAGCAAGAAAGGTGTAAATTTACCAGGTGTAGCGGTTGATTTACCTGCCGTTTCCGTGAAGGATAAAGCCGATCTGTTATTCGGTGTGGAGCATGATGTAAACAAATGCTTTGAAGTGTTCGTTTGAATATTTTTCAAAATGGGTATTATAATATATTCAGGTGGATATGATTTTCGCGTCGTTCATTCGAGATGCTGCAGGTGTTCACTCCATTCGAAGTATTTTAGGAGAGGCTGGAAAAAATATTAAAATCATTTCGAAAATTGAAAATCACCAAGGCGTTCATAAGTACTTAATTATTATTAGAATGCGCTTACTAAACAATGCTAAAAAAAATTCTTTTTATACATCCACTTGTATAGTATTGACGAAATTATTGAAGCTAGTGATGGAATAATGGTGGCTCGTGGTGATCTTGGAATTGAAATTCCTCCGGAAAAAGTTTTTATCGCACAAAAAATGATGATCGCCAAATGCAATAAAGCAGGAAAACCAGTAATCTGCGCTACGCAGGTAACTTTTTCTATAAGTTTTTATTTAAAGAAATGAGTTGATCCTAAAAACTTACTTTAAAAGTAGATGTTAGAAAGTATGGTGAAAAAACCAAGACCAACTCGTGCTGAAGGTACCGATGTAGCTAATGCCGTCCTCGATGGAGCTGACTGCGTCATGTTGTCTGGTGAAACTGCCAAAGGAGATTATCCATTAGAAGTCGTTACTATAATGCATAATGTACATTTTTACACCATTCTTTCTTTCTGTAATTGAATTCATAGAAAAATATTTCGCTTAATTTAAAGATTTGCCGAGAAGCAGAGGCCGCCGTTTGGCATAAACAGCTGTTTATCGAATTGTGTCACGGACTCGCTGTACCCATCGACGCTACGCACAGCATCGCTATTTCATCCGTAGAAGCATCGTTCAAGTGTCGGGCCGCAGCTATTATTGTGATAACGACTACCGGAAGGTTGAACTAACCTATATACTTATAAAATTTATATTTTTATTGATTAGATATTTTATTATAGATCGGCTCATCTGATCTCGAAATATAGACCTAGGTGCCCCGTTATGCCCGTAACACGTTTCCCTCAAGTGGCCAGACAATGTCACTTGTTCAGAGGCCTTATGCCCATTCATTATCCTGGTACTAAAATTAATTCTAGTTATAACAGAATTTACCTATAAATTTATCGAAATCCAAATGTCTTTCTTTTAGAGGACCGAGTTGACGATTGGCAGAATGATGTTGATCTTCGAATTCAATACGCTATCGATATTGGAAAGAAGCGAGGTTTCATGAAGAAAGGAGATCACGTAGTAGCAGTTACCGGTTGGCGTCAAGGGGCTGGATCAACTAATAATATGCGAATTCTTAACGTCGAATAATTAAGTTACAGTTCTACAACCATGTTTTCATAATCTAGAAAACACTTTATTAGTTTGGTTTACGTGGATTAACAAACCCGTAGTTAGTTTTACTTCTATTTCCTGTTCATGTGAATCACTTCATTCAATTTTCCTTCTCTTATCTTCCCGGCGTTTATTGTTCTTGATATTTTTATCATTTCATTCTTTTAATGATGGCCTTGATTTTTTTCTCTTTCTCTCTCTGGAATGCAGTTATTCTTAGAGTGTAGCTGTTTTAATTTGAATCTAGTCACTACAAACTGGTTAGATCAAGTGTATTGCACGAACTTCTTGACATTTTATTTTTCTTCAGGTAAAACTAAAGAATATAAAAGTGATTTTATATATTTTCATTTTTTAATATTATGGTACATTATGAAGTTAATGTAAACTTTACGCGGTTAAGAGTATTTTTTTTGGAAATGATTCGCAAGGTGTAATAAATTCGTTAAAACAGAACTATTAATATATTGTTAAGAAATTATTATTTTAAGGCTTTAAATACTTACGAACAAAAAATAAATTGATCTTCATTTGAATCTTGCCACTCAGCATTTAACTTCAGCGAATTTCTTTACGAACTGTACACCCGGATGTCGCTTACGAATAGAAATATAGTCTATTTTTATCTTCATTATTTTCATATTTATTAATAAATGGAATTTTTTTTAAAGAGACGCTGAACAGGATTTTCGTCCGAAATTGAAAGAATAATGAGAGTTAATATAATCTTGTTAGCGTATAAAAGCAAAAATATAAACATTCATGAAATATTACAGATTTGAAAGTAGCGGAGTAAAAAAAAAAAAGAAATGAAAAAAAAAAACTAGTTTTTAGCTTATCTCATTTGAAAATTAGCTTTAATAAGATATTTTTTTTAAAAAAACGACATTTTAATTTAAATATATTTTAGGGACATAATGAATGATAAGACGTTTTAAACTTGTACTGATATTCTAAGTTTTTTTTGTTGAATATAATATTATAATTAATATCATAAATAGATAAGAGCTTTGAATTTCAAGTGAGATAAAAGAAGATTTTAAAGAGATAATGATAACGTTCAAAGATGATTTCGTACAAAATTGGTCAAATGAAACGATATAATGTCGCATGATAAATTTCTTTTGCTTGTAAATAGAATATTTGCAAGAAAAGATTAATTCGCAACGAGTAAAACTTGGCAAAACCGTAATAATATTATGATCATGATAAAAATTTCCTTGAATAAAACTTCCTCTTTGAGTATACTTTGTATAGCTATTATTACCATAGCATAATATTATGAGACTGTAAATCGCTTTTCGGATTCATATTGTATATGTAATTATAATATGTATATATAAATATAAGATTGACATTTTAAAATTTCACAATATACATATATATTATCCGGATTTATGTTGTATAATATATATATACATATTATATATATCGACATTTATAAATAAGGCTGCTGTTTCATTCTTGTATTAATTATATTTATGTACATGATCTTCAAATAAGTTACTCCTTCGTCATGGTGAGAAATCTCATTTCGCATAAATATCAGTTACGTTTTTTCCAAAATCTAAATAGTCGTATTTTGTTTTCTGGTGGTGGAGCCATCACCATTGGCACCTGGTTCTTGTGAGTGATATATATCTTAATAGATTATAACAGTTACAATAATTAATTGTTAATAAGAAAATAAAGAATAGGATTAATCTTATTAAATACATTGGTGTTCGTAAAAAAAAACGAACCCAACTGATTTAATATTAAATCATTATAATAATCTAAATATTTAATGACACATAGAAAAACTTTCTTTTATAGACTTTTTTTAACATTGAATTGTTCTATTCTGTGTTTAAAATAGTCATTAAAATATTTTGATTAGTAAAAGAATTTAATACTAATTCAGTTGGGTTGGCCTTTTTTTACGAAAACCATGTAGATCAGTGGGTTTACTCACAGTACATGGCGGCTGCATCCATGGTTCACCGTCGATCTGCATTGGAAACCGTTTTCGCGTCCTAAAAATTTTTTTTTAAAAAAATGGATTTTATTTATTTTTTCTTTCAAAATTAGTTTCAAAACCGATTACCTGATAACCACAGAAGAACACTGCGCTAACCTCCTCCCTGATGCCCTCAATCCTGTCCGGACTTGGCCCATATGTAGACAATTTTCTAATCCTATTACTTCAATTAATTTATCCCCAACATCTGCAATTATTCAAAAAAAATTAATTTATGTAACGGCACGTGTATGTAAGATTAAACTTAAACTTTGTTTATTTAATTTTTTTCTAAAACAAAAGTTTCTTACATACGGTACGTTATTTTGAAACAACAAACTTGCCTTGGATAGCCGTTCCCAGTTCAATTGAATTAAAACTACTTGAAGACAAATCCCTATCCCGATCTTTTTTCTTTTTCATTTTCGAAGAACTTTTACTCCTTTTTTTGTGACTGGCGTTATCACCCCACAAGTTTGCTCCTCCGTGAGTATATGGAATATTGAGTAGTGCAATTCCTTGTAGCGATGGTCCGTTGGCCAAATCCAAAGAAATTCCATCACACTAAATTCCAATTTAAAAATTATTAACGCTCGATTAAATATCTATTTACATTTTGGTGAACGTCAAGTCATTGCTGTAATTAAAAACTGTCGTCGCCTAATTACCATTATATCCACATCTTCATGTAAATTCTTGCAAGTGGCCGCAAACGTTTCCGTTGTAGCAAACTCAAAATACCACATTTTATTTTTCATCCTAAAATGTAAGATAATGAATAAATTAATAATAAGTTAAAAATAATAATAGCAATAATCGAAAGATTTTAAAATCTCCAAATAAAAAAAAAAAATTTATAGAAACAGAAATTAGCTAACCGACTACTGAATTTTTCGGGATGTTTTTCTCTTTCTAAATGAAATTTAATACATATGGAAGCATCCTTCATAAAAATAAAAATAAAATATGAGCTCCAACAATTAAAAAAAAAAAAAAAATAGTTTAACGTACCACTCCTATAGAAAAATAATTGTTAATGATATTATATGGAATAGGATCTCCAGCTTCTTCTTTTGGCGTTTCCGCTTGTCCGAGTTCAATATGCCACCGGTCCATCATTACCTGGTTCCCTTTATCAACCTTCTTAAAAAACTTTTGCAAACTTTCGCCATCGTAACCTTTCATTTAAAAAAAGAATAAATTTAATTTATTAATTTTAAAAAAGATGGGAGTTATGTGGTATGGGGGAAAAAATGCTATTTACCAGGGCCCCACTTTAGACACCTCGCTAAATCATTACCCGTTCCTAAAGGTAAAATGGCTACAGGAGGTTGATTAATAAATTGAATTTTATCTATAAGACATTAAAAATTATCAAGCGCGTCATTACATTGATTTAATTATAAAACAAACCTACCCATGCACTCTAGTATCCATCCTACCGTTCCGTCTCCACCACAACATAAAACCCGAAAATTGGGGACGTCTTTATAAAATAACAAACTGTCAAAAAAAAGATAACATTGAAACACACGGCAGAACAATTAAATACATCATCAACAAAATTTTTTTTTAAAAAATGAACTATAAACGAATTTAATGTAAAATATAAACTGCTTCCACCACACAGTTTTACGTCATTCTGTAAACTACTAATTTAATAAAAACTAACTTTATTACAAAAAAAAAAAATATATTATATCCACAAGATCACAAGTAAATAGAACAATTCATGACAAACCAATTTTTCAAAAACCCCAGTATTTTTTTTTAAAAAAAATAGCTGAAAATGTTGTAACATTTATTACCCTTGCATCGGTCCTCCTTTAGCTAAATTGAACACCTGACGAGGATTTAATAAATATTGGAATTTCCTTAAAATTCTAAACAAAAAAAAAAAAAAAGAAATGCGTTATAAAAGTTATATTTTTAAAAAACAAAACAAAATTAAAATACGGCAATTGAGTTTTACCTAGCACCTTGCCGACCTCCACTTTTTGGATTAATAAAAACAAGAAGTGGATTAGTACCTTGGGTTGGGCTTATTTGGAATGACATTGGCGAAACCTTTTTTTAAAACAATTTTTAAATTTGTAATATTAAATAATTAAATGCAATTTAAATGTGTTATATACGTCAATTGTTACCAAACTATTGTGGTTATTTTCGAATGTGGACGATTCTGACCTGGACAAATTTTTTTTGTTCTCTTTAATAATGCTTCTTTGCCTATCCTAATAAAATTAATACATTTCAAATACACAACAAAAATAATTATTAATGTTAAAGTTAAATAATAATTATTATTCTATCAATTTACCAAGACCATTGGGCAGATTGAAGTAGGAGGCAGAATGTGAGTCCTATGTTCACCTAAATTACATTCTGGTTTCACTTGGGAGGCACACCGATTGTGAAGCTGATCGAAAAAGAAGAAAAAAATAAGAACACGTTTTCAATTTCATATTATATCTCGGATAGTTCGACTAATTTAAAACTTCTTTTCTTTTCTCATTTTTTGTTTTAACTCACAGTCATTTGGCACCAACGGCAGTGAAGTCCTGTAATTCCGTTATATGTTTTGATTGATTTCTTACATCGACTGCACTTCCCGGAACAATTTCCTTCAACCCAATGATGGGTCATAACCTCAATTTCAATTTAAACGAGTTTCGTTGAATTTTTTTTTTTTTTTTTTTTTGATAATAACCAAAATAAAAATTGAATTTATTATTATAATACCTGAGCGGTTTTTTTCGATTTGACGTACGTGCTGATACAGGATGCTGGAGCCCTTTGAACACAGCGCTCGTGAACGGTATATTTACAAACTAAATGCAACAATATGGCAGAATATTTTAAATTGAAGCTTCGTAATAATAAATATATAAAAATTTCTAAACGCTCTAAATTCTAATTTTTCGATTAAGTCGAAACAGCGCATAAGACTAACCACATTGTATTTATATAGGCTTATTTTAAGTTGCGTCTAGTTTATTATTTTATAGGTTCTATATTAATATAGAAAAGAAAAAAAATACAATACTTACAAATGCAACAAAGTCCTTTTTTTCCTAACCCAACTAACATATTCAAACACAAATTGCAATAAGCTGGTCTGCTAAAATGCTTCAATCTCCAAACATGGTTTCCATCATCTTTAACGTTCTGCAAAAACAAAAACAAATTATTATTCATATTTCGAGTATAATTTTATAAAATATAACCGGTGTGGTAATATGATTGATAAGTCTGACTTTTATTAAATAAAAAAATGCCTATTTCGAATTTCTATACAGGTATTATTATTCCATATTTATTTGAAATCTATTTTTTAATATTAATAAATTTATACAGTAGATAAAAGTTGGGAATAAAATGAATTACGTTAATATCGTACAGTAACTTTAATAAAGCTAATTCAGCCCGTAAGCTATTAAAAAATAGAAAATTTGATTTTATTTACTGGTTCTAAGCCCAAGAGCACTAAAAGCGGTATGGTCGTCATTCCACCTCTTTTCCATTCCTCTAACGAGACTGTGCCATCGGCGTCGTAATCAATCTCGACCATCATATCTTGCAAAATCTAAAATAAAATCAATTTTTAATTACTTTTATAGTACTACTATTATGCGTTCGATAGTTGCACTGCAGCACACATCATTAATATACAGAGTATTTAACTTCTGAATTTTGGAAAATGTTAACGCACAAAACATTGCAAATAATTTCCCCCGAGATAGGAATGAATTAAATCTTCAAACTAGCAAAGCGTTCATTATAATTATTTTAATGAAATTACTGTAATTGAGCCAGCGTTGAGTGTAATAAAATTTAATTTCGCTTTAAAGTTTTCATTTTCAGCCAAGCATGAGATCTCGAGGGAAAATAACAATTCTGTTTCGAAAATCACGACGAAAAAAAATTTATTTATTAAAAACAAAAATAGAAAAAAAAAGCAAAAATTTAATATGTGGGGAAGATTAATTATTTCTTTTTTGGCTTATGTATGTAACCCAACTCTTTCACGCTGGAAAAGCTTAAATGTCGACGACAAAGTCGAGAAACACTTTTCCCATCAAATCTAAATAATCCTCCCAGGTCCTAATTAAATCGCCAACAGAATTTCCCCCGAAGGAAGCATTAACAAAATTTTATGTTCGAAGCAAATGCCAAACGTTGTAATCTCATTACATACGGTGTTGCAACAACAACTTTTAAGTTTATTGATGCGAAATATATACCGTATTTAAATAACTAACAAAACCTTTATTCTTAAAAAAAAAGAAAAAAAAATTTGAATCAAGTTGTAGCTCACAGTATTACAGAAATATAGAGAAAAAAAAAATAGTAATTTTTTTACCGGTTTCAATTCAGAAGCATCCCAACCCAAATAGTCGGCAACATTCATCATCTGATTTATTATACAGTCCATTTCCTGTGGCATTGAAATTAATAAAAATTTAAATATTATATGGTTTATTACTCTTTACGCTATAAACATCTTTAATCGAATTTGTATCTTCTCCTTTTCAGCAACTTACATAAGTATCGAGCACTCCATTGCCATCCGTGTCGTACATGCGAAACACAACTTCAAATAATAATAATAAAAAAAAAATCTGTTAATTTTTTATCACGAAATCTTTTACTACTGCATATAACAATTATTTGCATAATGAGTACGTTACGAAAAAGCTTTTGATCTTCTAACCTTATTAAATTATTATAATGCATTGCTCTATGAACTGTACTACAGTGTATTTTCCAAACGAGATTTATCATTTATGCATTTAAATAAAAAATTTTAAATTTGATAAAATCCTATACTGTAGAACTTGAATAATAAAGTAAAAATGTTGTTTATTATAAAACATAATACGATGCGAAACAGCGCTAATTTAGTAAACTCAGTAATTAATTAGGCAAAATCCATTGCATGCACAGCATCGGAATCGCGTAATTTAATTATTAAAGTTTCAGCGAACTTTAAGCCTTACTCACAAAAAAAGTAGCCTATACCATACGCACAAAACCAATTATAATAATTATTATAGTACAGTACCTTGTTTCAACCATAACAAGAGCTAGTTTCACCTTTATACAATAATAATTATTATTATGTACAGTATTTTTTTATATAATAAAAAAAAAATAATAAATAAAAACTAAAACCTTTTATTATTATTAGTTAAACCTAATTTGGTATTATTAAACTGAAATTGCAATTTGGAAATATTATTTATATAATAAGTGGAATATTTTTTCGAATTTAATTTTCCAATAAAACTACGTGTAGGCCTACTTAACAAATTATATGATTTTGCGTTATTATTTAGACTACGCAGTATTCCTATCTACTGGTAACATAATAATAATAATAAAAAAAAAAACAACAACGTTACTGTTTTAAGAGTAAAATGTCTACAGTAATAAAAAATGTTTCGTAATAATATTTTAATTGAAATTTGAAGAGTGATTTAATTTTGATATGCACTTACATTCTAATTTATCCTCGGGTCGTCCTCCTTCCAACAATGACAAATAACAGAAAACGTCTTTCAACGGCACTCGAACGCTATTAACGTCAACGTTACTTGCCTTACGAATTACTTTAGGATCAACTATCAAAAATATATACAAAAAAAAAAAAAAAAATTCTTGAAAAAAAATGTTTAGCTGAAAATTAAAAGCTTCAAAAATGTATTAGTCAACAATTTCGCAACATTAAACTAATGGAGAAAATAACGTATCCATTAAATATTAGATAAAAAAAAATTTGCCTAATTTTAATTCATTCCAAACGATTGTTGGAGTAATTCAAAATAATTACCAGTAATTTTTCAAGCTTTTTTTTTATTTATAGTATATAAAAAGAAGTTTGACGCATAAAATTTTATAAAAGCTTTTATACCTCCCATCATGTTTCATGTCAACGCAAATTTAATCCTATACACTTATATTATTATGAAAGCTTATTAAAAGCTTAATAGTATTTTAAATTCATTATTCAACGCATTACCATATTATTATTAAACCACAAACAAACTAAAAGCAAAAAATAAAAAAACAAAACAACAACTAAAAATAAACTCTAATATGCAATTTGTGTTAAGCCTACAACCTTATAATATTATAAAAATGGAATAATGACGAAATAAAATAGCTAAAACTTTTCACCGGTTACTTTATGTCTACAAAATTCTACTATACCGGTACAAGAAAAGAATGCGATGCAATCCCAAAAAAATACAAATAAAATATATTTTTTGACCTATTTGAAATTAAAACAAAAATCTTTAAAATTTTATCTGATTTTTTCCATCTTTTTATGTTTGCAACAGGAAAAATGTCAATATTAGCTACATGTACCATTTAAAATCAGTATATCCAATTCAAACTGATACCAATAAGTCAACATTTTTGAACATACTGTACAGTATTAATTATTGACTTTGTAATGTCTAACATTTCAAATTTCTTAAAATTTGTGCGCCGGTATCTTAAAAAATATCAAAGTCTGCAATTAACCAAAAAAAAAAATCATCACTCAAATTGAGCAAATAAATTTCGTCTCATAATCTTAAAAAAAAAAAAAATAAGATTAAAAAAAATAAAAATGCATACCAGCATTGACTATTAATGAATTTTGCGATTTCCTAGATGAGTTTCTAGAAACCTGACTGTGACTAGGCGAAGAGTCATTCGATTTAATAGGCTCTGTATATGACATTTGAGTGACCATGACAGTGGGATGTACAGTCGCTCCAACGCTACCTATAACGTATCATTATAAGATAAACATGAACGGTTGGAAGACATAAAAAAAATTTGAGATTACTTGAACCTGTTCTCGGTCTATTGCTCGTGTCGCTATCGCTTCTATAGTGTCCTAAACTATGAAACTTTTCAGTTAACCCGTGTAGTTTTTCAGCCAACGAATGTACTTTTCCAACAGCCCCGCCGAACGAAGACGATTGTTGCATTTGCTCGGGATCGGTGCCCAGACTAGGAATGGATCCACCGGTGGCGTTGTGAGCTGTAATAGGAGCACAAGCCGTAGTCGACGCCACTACAGCCATCTCCTGGATTAACACAACAGTTAATGGAGAATCCACATACTTTTTTTCTCCCATGTAACCACTGATCAACTGAGGAGCGAATACGAATTACGTGTAACGTCAATGCACAATTCAGGATCACAAACAGCCGAAAATAAAAAAAAGAGAAAAAGGGAACACAAAAAGCGTGTCACACATACATGTTTAAACAGATTACATTAGATAACAATAACAACAAAAATATATATAAGCTAACCGTCTATAATCTAAACAATTATTCAAACAAAAAAAAAAAACCTTATTTTTTAAATTAGCTAAGGTATTTATAGCTCCCCTAATATTTACTTAATAGAAAAGTTTTTAAAAAATAGTTATAAATCTATTAATAAAAAATTTAAATTCTAAAATGAAATTTTTTTAGGACATTTTCTTTTTTCCTCGAAAATAAAAGCTGTTCAACCTGATAAAAATAATTTTTAAATAAACATATAACTTAAAATTTTAAACAATTGTTAATCTGATCTTAACTTGTAATATTTTCAGTTTGATTTATTTTTTGCTATTCCAGTCCTGAGTCCTAACCACACTTAACTCAAGAGTTTCTAGTGACATCGAAGAATACATAACGCAAGCCTTTCAAAAATTAAAGTGCCACTTTTACCTCACCCGGAAGTACTGTAGTGACAACCTATTCAACTCATAGATGCATTATATTCCCCGGATAAAAAATTCCCGAACTTAAATTCTAAAAAAACCTTTCAAATTTTATTGCACTTTTTAATAAAGCAATGTGTAAGATCTCTCATTGTAATTAATCACATCGCTTACATCACAGTTTTATGCCAATACACCCGGTACTGTTTTTACACGAATTTGAAATAACGATTCACCGAAATAACACGGTTTCAAAATAAAATTGCATCCTCTTTTTACACGAGAAATTTTGAAATAACACGGTTTTTTTAACCAATTTAAAAATTTTTTTGCTTATTTTGGTGAATTTTTCAAATTTTTCATACATTATTTACGTATTAATTATAATTTGATAATACTGTATGTATTTTTCGGTAGCCCTTATTATAATGTCACAGAATTCCCCCATTACTTTTTTTACACGAATTTTTTTTACACGTGTTTTTCAGGAACGTATCCCCCGTGTAAAAACAGTACCGGGTGTATTATTATAATCAATGTATTGAATAAAAAACGAGTTCGGGAGTTTAGACTGTATGGTCTTAAGAAAAAATTCGTAATGGTCCATCGGTTGGAAATAATTGGCAACTACTGTACATTCAAAAATTTATAGGAATAAAACTGTTATTTAATGAAAGATAATTAACTTTTAAGATGGCAAACAAATGTTAGCGCAGAAAAGTTTCTAGAAGATAAATTCGGGAACATTTGGAACAACGAGTGTATAAAAATTGTTTAAAATATACTATCAAAAAAATCAAGTTCGCGGTCTACTTTTAGCCTTTTTATCAATTAGAAGAAACTAAAGTTCTATTTACACGTAAAGCTTCTTAAAAGTGCTCATTAATATTAAAGTTATAAAGTGCAAAACTAGTTTACGCATTTTCAAAGCAACGTCAACATCTTGACTTTTACCCTTTTCGATCCACAATAATTGCTTTCTACTCGTACTCAAGACTACTCCTCCGCTAACCTTGTACGAGTCATCTTGTTAACTCGAGCAGAACATAATGCAGTTAATAAAATACCTTTAGTGATCTTCCTTCAGCCGTTTGCAAATTCAATTTTGGCGGTCGTTTAACAAAAGAGAGGAATAGATGAGTGGAAAGCTCTTTCGGCGTGTCAATTTCTAAATACGCATCCAAAAACTTCTTAAAGCCGTCGTAATCAATATCCTAAGAACAAAAAGTGATAAGAAAAAAAAAGACAAAAAAAGATTAGTTTTAACAACATTAAACAATGTGTAGATCGTTACAAAAGATAAGCATTTCGTGCGGAATTTCAATAAACGGAATTTTTGTTTAATAATACTTAAACATTATACAATTAACTACATAAATGTTAACTTAAAACTTAGAAAAATTGCTTAAATTCGAACACATGTTATCAAAGAATATTGTATAGAAATCTATTTTTGTGTAACTATTTTCTTTAAAGTCGTTTCTTTTTTTTTTCTCTCTTATTTGATCTTACTGTAAAAAAAAGTTTCTTTTAAATCTACAATGACTTCCGCTAAGACAAAAATCAATCTGTTGTAAAGCATCTTCAAAGGCTTTAATTTTTTTTTTTATATACAGCGAAATTTTAGAGAGATAAATGTTTATTTTCTAATTGCTAAATAACATTTACATTTAACACCTTCGTCTCTCTATTTGAAGCGCGTGTATAAGAATTTTTATCCGCTGTATATATTATTCCGCATCTTATTTATAGAATTTAATATATATATATATATATATATCGAGTATACTACGATATATTTCAGTTTAAGTTCACCTTCACACCATTTCCATTGGTAGAAATAAAAAAAAAGAAAAAAAAAAAAAAATGAGAGCGAAAGTTTGTAGAGATAGAATTTCAACCAATCGAAAAGTTCACCAAAGCGTAAAATTACGTGCAACAAATTGAGAAACTCCAAGTGCTACATGAAACACTATATCTATTTTTTTTTTTCCTTTTTAACCTGCATTCACTCTACGCGAGTGCAGTATATAACAATGTATTGAAAGTAAATTTATTTAAGAAATTTCTAATCTTACAAAGATCATTAAAAAAAATTGTGTATTAGGAAATCCAAGAACAATTGGTTTCTATTTATCATCGATTTACACAGAGTAGTCGTAAAGTAACCTTACTTAAAATGGAAGAGTAGAACTTAACCACAATTAAATACATTAAAAAAAACATTAATCAGGGCCTAAGTAAATAGTGCCATAAAAGGTTAACATAGCCACTGAATAATTATTGACCTTATCCCTTGCTATTTGTATCGAAGCATTAATAGTCTGCTGTTGGGTAGATAGGCCTATAGCAGTTTTAAAAAAGGCGTTTAAATTGTGTAAAGACTTACAGACTGCGTATAATGACTTTCATTTGAAATTCTCTTATTCTGGATTTCCAAAAAAGTCTAACATGACGTAAACATAACTTTTTAAGAAATGTTCTGGATGAGATAATTAAATCTTAAGACCAAGCGTCAAAAACGCAACCGCTTGTTTTTGTTTTTTACTGGCCCATTCAAACCGACCTTACTATAGGAGAGAGGCCAGAATCTTTTCAGGCTCTTTCCACTATGGTCATTTCAGCAGCCAAGACCTAAAGATACTGTTGGGGCCTTACTAATAGAGATTTTGCGGTTAAGTTTTTTTCCTCGTTCTTATGCTAAAATTCACTTCTTATATCGTCAATGTTTGGAATTTATTTTTGCACAGATGTACGGTAAATAAATAAATTCTAAACGCGGCGACATAAGAAGTAGACTTTAGCATAAAAACAATTTAAAAAAAAAGTTAACCACAAAATCCCTAATATTATGGCTCAGAATTTTACTTTCTGTTTCTTAAATTTCGGACTTTACGAACACCCTGCACACTTAGTACGCCAGAGAAGAAACCGCTAAAGCTTAAAAGAAATAAAGATCAAACACAATTCTTTGTTATCCTGATTTTCTTTTGGCTCGGATAAATTCTTTTGCTTAACTTTCAAAGTTAAATAGAAAATCAAATATATGTTACGTTTATTTTTCTTTTAAGTTCGCTGTACATGCGCTGCATCCCCTAGGACTTTTGTTTAAGCAAGAAAACCTTTTTTTTTTTTTTTTTTGACTTCTTAAATCAGAGCAAGTAAATAAACTTAAATCGAAGTTGTATTTTGCGTAACCTAGTTTAAGTATAAAATGATGTCTAAAAAGTAACGTTTTAAAGGCATTTTTAAGTACAGTACTACCCCCCTATTGTAAGTTACGTCATCGATGCTATACAAGGTTTTTCAATATCCAAAGATAAAATTTAATTGGCTTAATCTCAAAATATTTTAATTCAAATTTAGATTTTATCATATGATACTGTATTCCGATCGATATTATTATTTATCGAAACGCGTATAAGCTTCGTTCATTTGATGTACCATACGCAACATAACATAAAAACTCCAGAAAATTCCGCAGGCAAATATTACCTATTAACTTCCTAATTTGTCTTCCCCCTAACCTAATATCTTGTTATTTTTTTTACAGGTTTCAAAAGTAGATTGCAAAAAATTTAATGTTTGAAAATATTAAATTTGTAAACCAAGCTTTATTTTTAATCGCTTCTTAGTTTTTTTTTAAAATAATATTTCTTCTTCAAAACAAAATGCAATTTATTTAAAATTAGATTTATCGATTTGAAAAAGTTTTAATCGATCAACAAAAATACTCCCAGTCCCAATACCAATTTTGTAGCTCTATAAAATGATCTTACGCTCCTGTAGCCGCGTTTCACCTATCAAATTGAACTCGTGCCCAAAGATCTACCACCCAGTGCACATAACAACACATTGAGTAGCTATAAGATTTGACCAACTGCTACCCTACTACATTATGTATTCGGGGACGCTATTTCCTCGAAATGCAATAAATTATAAATCGCCTAAAAATAATACAAAGTTTTGTAAACAGAGTCTGTTTGAATGGATTTTGCATCGCATTTCCACTTTTAACAAAAAGAAGAAATAAACAACTCCGTATTACGTTATGTTGTAAGTGCAATAGTATTTAGGCTCTTAATGCTAATCTTTGAAGAGTAGATAGCGACAGAATCATCAACAGATGATATTTATCACTGTTGCCATCACGAAAAACATATTCAATGTTTTTGTGAAAGGTAGATTTTTAATGTATTATTTGCTTAGTTTTTTTCTTCTTTTATTTTCAGTATTTCTATAAATATCTTCCTTTTGATTCATTTTTACTTTGTTATAATATGCGCATAAGTTAAAATTTCTTTCAACGTTTGAAATCTTTCCACGAAGTGCAGAAACGTCATCATTTATTCATTTGTTTTTATATTTCAAGCTGTCGAAAAATAGTTTTTTTTGTTGAAAACTATATGATACTGTATATTGAATCATAGTGTAAAATCGATGTAGGCCTACAATAATAATGTTTACCGGTACAGCATAAAAAAACAAGACAATTAATATTTCAGTTCCATTTTTGTTAACTTTTTGTTTTTAAATTTAATGTTTATTTTTTTTTGTATGGGGTTTTATTTTTTAAAATTTATTCTATCGATATTTTTTGTTACGTTGAGGTACGGTAGGAAGGAAAGCCTTAACTATTTCACCATTGTTTGGTAATATAATATGAACAATTTGATCATGTGCTCAAAGATTAATTTTAAATTAAGACTCTTTAAAAAAAATAATTATTTTAGATCATTATAAATAATTTTAAACGTCAATTTCAATCGCCGTAATTATTATTTAATTAAAATTTTAATCCCCGATTTTAATTTAAAATGAATCTAGCGACAAAATATTAAGATATAAATATTAAGAGCATTGACACTTTCCTATTACTGAATTTAAAAAAAAAACCATTAAAAATTGCAATATAATTTGCTCTTTTCGTGACAAAACTAGAATTTAAAGTTAATTTTGTTGCTCAACATTTCAAAACAAAAATTAAATAAACATGTACGCATTCAATGTTATTTAACCATATTGCAGATATACAAAAAATCGATTTATTTTTAAATTATTTGCATATTAATGTAAATAAATAAACCATTTACCGTTATACAGTATAGTACTGTATTTTATTTTTAAGTTGTATAAGATTTGTACGAGTCAAAATATTCGTTTTGCACTCAATTCATTTTCATAAATCGATGTCCTACTTTAACGCAACTACTGCATAAACTGCATGTACTTCTATTGCACTGTAATTCATAAAAATCCTCAAAAGAAAATAATAATTAACAAAAAGTAAATTTATTCAGTAATTCCTAAGGCGATAATTCCTATCGGGAATAAAATCAATTAGAAAAACACAAGCAGAGGTGCTCCGATTGTTAAAGAAACTTCAATTACGTTCCCTTTTGACCTTTTTGTTTTTCCTCACCAAGTTAATGAAATTCGTTTGGAAAAATCTCGCCACCTGACTAAAGTTATTAATAAAATCAAAAGAGAAGCATTTTTGCAGTAATAGGTTGCGTTCTAGGAAAGGCCACACGATGCGTCAACGTTTCCATTGAAGCGTCATTGTCATCGAATGCACTTTCCATCAATCTAATTATTAATCCCATTAGACTCATAAACCCCAAACTGTACTTTCTAATCTGCGATTCCTCGGAGACGCAAATCGCTTTTCCTGCCTCTCCGAAACCCGATTACAAAAATCACGTGTGATTGGGAAGATAGACGGAGCGTAAATAACCCGATTTGCAAAATACTGTATCTTTTTTTCGAGTTTTTGTCTCAACATGAATTACAATTGCACGATCGCCGTTTTTTACAGCAAAAAAAAAAATACGAAATCAAATTGTCAAAAACTTCAATCGCGTATTTTTCAAATTAAGGAACACGCAAAAGTGCACGTAATTAATAATAGAAGTTATGAAAAAGTGAATTCATCCTTTTTGTCAAACTCACATTTCATTTAAATTTTAAAGCATTCAAAACGAGAAACTCAATATCAATTTTTTATTGTCTATTCAGTAAATACCTAATCGTTTTTCGTTAAGATTTTCATTAACCACAAGTTTCTATTAAAACCACAAGTGTCAAATTATTCAAAGTAATAATTAATTGTTCGCTAAAGTTAATCGTTTTATTTAAATTTAAAAATATAAATTGAATTTGTACAGTATTACAAGCTTACTTACTTATATTGGCGGTTTATCCTTAAATAAAATATAACAATTTGATTTTTTTTAAATAAGTTGAAAATTGAGGTTACTTAATCTCAAAAATCGGCAGTTATGCTAATGTAAAGAAATGGCAGTTTGACGCACTAAACTAAAAAAATAGCAGTTTTGCTAATCTCTGTAACTAGTTTATTTTCCAATTACAGTACTTGTTTTGAATTTATTTGGTTCCGATTTTGTGTGGGTTGATGATGTTGTTTTGTTATGTTGTTGTTATAGTTACGTTTAATTACAATTGGAGATGCTTGAGATGGAAATATATTTCTTCTTACTCTTATCTCGTTCTATTTGAACGACCTTTCCAGGCTCCATAAATTATGTGACTTAAGTTAATTTGAATATTCGCAATAAAATTAATAATAAATAAATCTCAATAACTAAAATTTTCGTATTCATATATACAATTTGGCTAATAAGATGACAATATACAGCAGAACCCCGCAAATCCGAACTAATTGGAACCGGACCTTGTTCAGCAGATTGGTGAAAATTCGGATTACCGGAGTTGATGTCTAAAAATGATTTATTTATATTTAAATACAGTAATAAAAATTTTTTGTGTTCTATTTTTTATTTTTCCGTTTTTTCTTTGGTTTAAGGCTTTTTCGGATTAACCCGTTGTTCGAATTGGAGAGGATTTACTGTACAGTACTGTATTGTATTAATTTTCATTTTGACAATAATAAGTTTTACGTACGGTACCGGCATAAAAAACGCCTACTAATAATTTTTTTTAAAGAAAAAAAAATTAGATCTATAAACCAAAACGTAAAACTGAGGTAAAATTGCGATTGATTTTGCTAGCGCGAGGTAGTTTTATCAACCCGAAACACAATCACATAACAAACATTCAGTAAAAAGAATTTAAAAATGAAATAATACACAAACCCCGTCAGGATTATATTTGCTGAGAACTCCATGTTCTTTAAACTCCACCAGCATGTCTTTAACTTTTCTTGACGTGTCTAAAATTACAAGAAAAAAGAAAGAAAAAAAGAAATGATTAGAAACGTAAGAAGGGCAAATATATTTATTGTTATATCGAGCACGTACTCGATTGTTCGACATGAGGAAATAGAAACAGAAAACAAAATAGGGGCTGTAGGAAACACACCGCATATAACATGTAGAAAACTGAGGAGAAAAGTTGCTGCGATAAGAGTTTATAGAGTACTGATCACATATTTGTATATACATTTTTTTTTTATTTGGCAAGAAAAATGATTCCACCGAAATAAATCACTCGCGCATTTCCTATTTCATATTCTTTTAACCTTTTTGAAAGTTTAGTTATTTTCGATGTCGTTCGAAATGCGTTGCCTCATAAATCATTTCGGGTATAGAGAGAGAAAAGTAAGACGAGAGGACCCGGGCGTATTGGGTCCGCACGCGCGCGCATGCCAAATGACATCTCTCACTCGCACGAGTAGCGTCATCTATTTATCAGTCGACATTAGCACTGCGCTGTAAATTTGTTCATCTCGTAGAATAAGAGAAAAAAAATATATAAATAAATAAATAAGAGAAACAATTTTTCATTCACTTTCCTACTTAATTTTTTTCAAACTTCGTCTCGTGAAATATGAATAAGGTTTACTTCCGGCACATTGCTTCCATGCGCTCTTTCTCTCTCTCTCATTTTCAATATGCACCAACACTTTTCACTCTCGTTGATAAAGTTTACTCGAGAGTTTAAAAGTTTATAACGCGTCGAAAAAAATTAAACTAATGCATTGGAAATTGATTTAGTATCAGTTGCTGACATTCAAATCGACTTAATACGTCTCGGGACCGCCTAGAAACGGGCGTATTTTCAATTGCGATTTATGTCGCTATTTCACCATGCAAGTGACTAATTACACTAATAGATTAGAACCGACATAATCCCAGTTAGATGTCTCCCCCCCCTCTCTCTAACCGTGAATTTTAAATGTTAATGTTTACAATGTAAAATAGAAAAATACGCCACAGTGTGGCATAAAAGTACAGTAGAACAACACTATTCCGAACTCCAAATTCAATAAAATTCGGGTTATCGGAAATTCGAACCACTACTGTTGTTCAAAACTTCATAATGTTTTTTTTTAAAAAAAAGCTTAAATAATGTACGATTTACTGTTGGTATGACTTCTGTAATCATCAGAGTGAATTATGAACAATTTTAACACAAAAATATTACGTTGATGACGTTCACCGGCCCTGTTATTGCTTAATTCCAAAAATCCGAACAAACCGATAATCCGAATGGGGTCTGGTTTTAGTTAGTTCGAATTAGCGGCGTTCTACTGTAATAAAACGATTTCAATACAATTTTGCATTTATTACAAAGGTTCAAATTAATGCACGTTCAAAATAAGTGGAACCATTTTCCATCACGATTTTCTCTCTTTTGGAAATTGTACTGTACTTTCCAATCTCCAGACCTTAATAATAGGACTTTATTTTGTCGCGTTAATTAAAAAACAACACAATAATTATTATTCAAAAGTTTTTCAAGCATCTACTTTGAAATTTCCAACATTGATTTGAATCTTTGCAAAAATACAAACGTTTATTAAAACAGTCCTATTATTAATTATGCCTCCCCATGTATGCAATAAATTTAATTATTTGGGATTTTATGATCGATACAAGGCTTATTTGGCATACAGCCTAATTAGGACCTAGATTAAATTTATCTGTGTCTCATTTTTGTAGGGAAAAAAATGTAAAAACATACAATAATTAAAAAGTGGCTCGGATAAAAATTAGGCTTACTGGAAACAAGGACCAATGTTTTTTAAAAGAAAAATAGTGTGAAGCTTCTAAGCTGTAGCTCATAAGATAGTAGATAAATCCGGCCAAGTAGTTACACACTCTACAGTAGAAGTGCTCATTAAAAGTCATGTATCGGTAGTTTTTTTAGTGCACACTTTTACTAAATCAAAGTTTAAAATGCACGTTTCTACTTGTTTAATATTTGTTGAAATATACGTTTATAAATTTTGTTTAATTAATTCTTTGACTGTACAGTAATACTAAATTGTAATATTAGAAGTTTGAGTGTTCTAGTGAAGTCAAATTTTACGTGGCCCTTTATTTGCGCGACTTTTAGATACAGTGTACTTTAACGAAATTTGTTCTCTACAATTATCTTTAAAAAAATTAATTTCGCTCAATTTGAGCAAATGGATTTTTTTTATTTGAAAAAAATTTTTATGCTTTGGAATATTTGCATAAATGGAAGATCTAATATACCGTATATAAAAATAAGTCATTAAAGATAAAGGTTTTATTTTTAATAACGCGCGCCTAAATTTTTTAAAAAAACATATATAAATACAAATGTAATCAAATTTTTTTAACTTTAATTAACCTACATGAAACCACAAAAATATTTCTGAAAAAAAAGAAATCTTATTTTAAAGAATATTAAAATCTCATAAGCCTAATGTAATATTATCTAATATGTTTCTTCGAGGATGATATTTTTTTAAAATATAAATTAATTAAAACATCAAATCAAAATATTAAGCTCGTTTTAATTAGCAAAAGAAGAAAGAAAATTATGAATAAAACTTTGAAAAGAAATATTTATTCATTAATTTTGTTACCGTAGTTTTGATTAGAAAAACGGCTTTAAATAATAAAAAAAAATCACTACTGTATAAAGAAGAAAAAAAAATCGTAATCCGCTGACATAGTTCATGCAAATCCTTTCAAAATACATGTACCGGGTAGAGTAAAATATAAAACCTACACTTTTTTCTTAAATTTAAGATACCCAAATTTTTTGGTTGCATAAAACAGTTAAAAAAATTAATAGAAACGTTTCAAAATAAAAGTTTTGCGTTTTAGAGAGCTTTTATATTTAAAAAAAAATTAAATCTCTAGATAATTGAAACGTACAAAAAACAACGCTAAATTAAAGTAAAAGATTAAAAAAAAATGTAGTCATTTATCTTTATAGCATCGTTACGCAAAGACACGTGTTCTTCTCCATTAAAATAAAAAAAAATCTTTTATTATAAAATCGGTTAAGAGTTTAACGCGAATTCGAAATTAGCCGCGCTCGCGCGTCTCGTATTTTTTTGCCTATTAAACTCTAGCAATAACCCGACACACACGTTGCATTCGCGTATAAAAATAAAAATAATCGAACGTAAACCAGTTGCAACGCCAGACCTACGCATCCCCCCCCCATAAACAAAACGATAACAATAACCATTACGATTTACACCAGTCTAATCTATTTACGAAAATAATAATACCAGTAATAAAAAAAAAATATTTCGCGCGTGTTGATAAACAACCCTCCAAAAAAAATTGATTTCACTCATTCGTTTAAAAATCGTGAATATAAAAAAAGAACTGGAACATAAAATAAAAAATACGCAAATACACGATTTGGTATAAATATAATAATATTTGCGGTGGAAACATACCATAAGAAGCTTGCCCACAAAAAACAAATTCCTGCCCAATTTTTAATAACAGTTTTACTCGTAGAACTCAACACTGTAATGTAGCTCAGCCACTATTTTTTTAATGTTGTATATTATAGGGTGTTTGTTGGATGACGTTAGTTTTGAAACATGAATAAATCGGTCGAATTTTAATGAAAATGAATTATTTTTTTATATTTGCATTAATTAAAACCTCCCATTTAATAATAAAAACAATTTTTGGAATATGACCTCTACAACTGAGTCGGCAAGTGTAAACGTGCTCACGCCCTCACGTCGACGGCTAAAGCTTTTGCGGACTTCCAGCTGCCGGCATCTACCATAGAATATTACGGGGTATTAATGAAAATTTCCTCGAGCGCATTAACACGTGCCGACTCAGTTGTAGAGGTCATATTCTAAAAATTGTTTTAAATTATTAAATGGGGGGTGTTAAGTAATGTAAATTTTAAAAAAAATATTTCATTTTTATTAAAATTCGACTAATTTATTCATGTTTCAAACCAAACGTCATCCAACGATGACCATGTATAATTAAGATTTATTTTTTGAAATGTTCTATTTTTAAGCGGAATGTTGGAAGGAAAAATGGGTTTAATTTCTTCATTTCTTAAAAAAACTCTCTTTATTTGTGGGTCAAGACTCAAAATTCAAAAGTCGTGACCGTACATAATTTCAGAACTGTTACCAAGAGTAGTGGGAAAAAAAAAATACAGTACATTTTTTGGTGAAGCATCTAACGTACTTCGAAGATACCGGGATTGATTTAAACCTTTATAATAAATACAAAAAGTTGTATTAAAACAATCTCATTACTTTTATACCCGCACAGTGTAAAAACACGCAAAATATATTCTAAATAGACGCCTAATATTTAAATGGAGGATAGAGAGCCGGGTAATAACGTTGTAGAAACAAATCGTCGACATTATTTTCTTTCTCTAAAAACATCAAAGTCAAAAGTATACGGAAAGAAACTGCGTACCGATAAAATAAATATAAATAATAATAATAATAAAAAAAAAAGTTAAACAACATATTCGTATTCCACTATTTCCTTCCTTCGCAATTCCGCGCATGCTCCTAAAGCTTTCTAGGTTAGAGTTTTTTTTTTTTTCTCGGTTCCTATAGGACAGTACCGTGCACTTTTCTTTCTATCATACATAAAAGTTGAAAAAAAATAAATATATATATATCGCGTTCATTGAAGATGCTCAACAAACGCAATTTCATTGCAAATTGCATTGTGTCACTACCACTACACATTGCTACTGCACTTCCTCCGCTATTTCCTCCCCTCATCATTTACAGATCCTCTCCCATTTTATTCCTCTCACACACATACACATACGAGATGATTCTTTTTATGTCCAATACGAGAATGCCAGTTGGATACCAATAAATAAACAACATACGCATCTAGAATTCCGAGAAAGAAGTTGGTCGGGGTCTTCCACTACCATATACCCCCACCTGACATCCCTCGCACACCTACGTCCTCTCGTAACATTATAATGAATGACGATGACACGGAATGAGACGCGAAGAAACGTCCTACCGCCGTATTTATCAACGCTGTTTATACAGACTTCTTCAAAATGATATTTATTTGATGCAATAAACTTTCATCTCGAACGTGTTAGCTACTGAACCCAACCGCTGTTCAACATCATATAATATAAAGCGATTGTAGAACGACGAGATGAGGAAAAATTTCTACCTGCCGGCAGCAAATAAAAAATGCATAAGATGGCAAAAAAGAAGGAAAGAAAAAAAAATAAAAAAATTCCAGAGTAAACAATGAATTTATTTATGATCAATAAACATAATAATATATATCTTTTTTCTTTCTTTGATGGAGTTGGGTTGAGTAAGAATGTATAGTGTGAACGTAGGCGTTATTTAAGATGAGAGGAAATGTGTAACACACTTGTAGCCTACGTATTATTAAGGGTGTAAATTAAAAGCTAATTGAGTGTCACGTGTCTTAATAAATAAAAATGTGAATTACGTCAGTCAAAATCTATTTCGACGTTAATTAAGTTCTCGAGGTTTATTTATTTATTTTTTTTTTAAAAAAAAGAAGAATAAATAAAGATTTAAGTAAATAAAAAAAAAGTAATTAAAATTTGAAAATGCGTTTAAAAAAAAGTGTAAAAAAAATTTACAGTAAAACCCGGTTATAGTGCGAGTCAAGGGACCGAAAAAAATTCGCACTATATCCGGGAAATGACTTGTAATTAAAGTATTTTCTGAGTGAAACGAAACATTTACTCAAAAATATATTTTTTTTATCCAATTTTTTTGGCTTTTCTTTACATGCATACTGTAATTGGCACGAAAAAAATTGCCCAGAAAGTTCACAAATTTTAAAATTTCTATATTTTAAATACGGTAAATTTTTTTTTTAAAAAAATCATTTAAGTAGAGCGCACTATAAGCGGGTTTTTTAACACATGCTCCAATGGCGTCGTCCAGGGGACCAGGCAAAAATCGCACTATAAGCGGGCGCACTGTAAACGGGTTTTACTGTAGTAGGTTAGTAAAAGATTAATTGTTACTAGACAATTATTGAGTTTTGTTACTACCGGAAGTTTTTGTTTTTAATAATTTTATTGCTCCCAATTTATTTTCTACGAACGAGTGAATTCGTGATTGACACTTTGGAATTGGGCGACTCAATAATTACAACATTTTTTTTTTTTTTGCGCTGTAAATTATCTCGTATGAAATTCAACGTTAGACAACAACTTTTATTTACGTTTCAAACTAATGACGTGTAAGTCGAAGGATTGAACATAAAGCTAGTAATTGAAATGTTTTGTTTTTGTTGAATCAATTTATTAATAAAGTTTGACGGCTGACTGAAGTGACCGAGATTGTTAACTGTCTAAACCCGAAGAAAAGTCCATTAATAAACATAGAAAAAAACAGTCTCTTTGATGAACTAGTTATGCAAAATTATTGTTAAAGAAATGTTAAAACGTAAATCAAACTAACGCGCATCTCCAATAATAATCAAAACAGTTGACAAGATAATGAGAAAAATAACAGAGTTGTAGCGCAAACTTTTGAAAATTATCATTTTAATAATAAAATAAAAAAAATAATAATATTGCTACGTGTAAAAAATCTTAATAACTACGGTAGCTTTCGGTTCCGCACTTTTTAATCAAGACACTTGACGGAGTAAACCTAATTACTCAAGTGAAAACTCTTCAAACAAACGTCAACGTTATGAAATTTCAGCGAAGCAAAATTGTTCAACTTTCGACTCCGTAAAATTATACGGAGTACAATCTACAGTAGTTTTCAATCAGTCAAAACAAATTTTATTGCGACCAAAAACAATCTTAACAAAAGTGCCAAATGACGCTCAGAATAAAAATTTCTTAAAATCAATTGTCAACGTAATTATTGCGTTCCTCCTCTCTGGTTAATAGTTGATGTATACCATTTCAAACGCATTTTCTCAGTTTGACGCAAATGTCTGGTCAAAGAATATTTTTTAAAATATAGTGTGCCGTTAAATTTACGTAGTTTTTAAAATATAAAGTCAAATTTTCAAGAAAATGAATTAATTTTTTTTATATTTACATATAGCAACAACTCCCAATGAATAATAAAAATCAATTTTTTCAATATTATCTCTACAATTGAGTGGGCACGTGTAAACGTGCTCACGCGCTAACTTTGACGGCTAAAGCCTTAGCGGACTTCCAGCTTGTAGCTGTCGACAGAATCTCGGCACGTGCCGGCATCTACCATAGAATTAATGAACATTTCTTGGAGCGCATTTACACGTGCCGACTCAGTTGGAGAGGTCATATTCTAAAAATTGTTTTTTATTATTAAATCGGAGATGTTTCTGTATGTAAATATAGGGTCTTCGTTGGGGAACGCTAACTTTGAACCATGAATAAACCTGTCGAATTTTAACGAAAATAAATTATTTTTTTAAAATTTACATTGATTAACACTTCCTCTTTAATAATAAAAAAACAATTTTTAAAATATGACCTCTACAACTGAGTCGGCACGTGGTAATGCGCTTATCAAAATTTCCAATAAAACTCGCACTGGTGTATTAAAAATTATTCACAGCTTAAATCTGACAGCACTGCTCGCTCCAGCACTACCATAAGATTAATAGAAATTTCATTGTGCGCAATAACATTGTGCCGACTCAGTTGCAGAGATCATATTCTAAAAATTGTTTTTTTATTATTAAAGGGGAAGTGTTAATTAATATAAATTTAAAAAAAAAAAATTATTTCCATTAAAATTCGACTGAATTATTCATGTTTCAAAGGTAGCGTTCTCCAACGAAGACCCTATATAATTAATACGTTTATTCGTTTTTTAAAAACTCTGTAAATTTAAAAACACACGTTACGTTCCGTTCCGTTCCAAAATACCATTCTTTAATAATAATTGTATTTAAGCGATATTCCAATCTGTATCAATAAATAACGGTAAAATAAATCTCATTTTTAATTTAGCAACAATTACTGTAATTAAAAACTCGCTCCTTAGAGTACTACACACTTTTTAACTAGAGTTCTATTGCTAGAAATTTTGATCAAGTTTAAGAACTGTATCTATTCAACCACATTCCGTCTCCAATGTTGACTAACAAAATCAGGTGGTTTTAAAATAGAAACCTTCACCGAAAATGGGACTTTAAATGAATGACCATGTGCCATCTTATTACAAACAGATCTTCTTAATATTCGTTATACTGACACTTCAACTTTGAGTAAAATTATTTTCTCAACAAAACAAAAAAAAAATCGTTAAACAAGTTAATTAAATTCTCACCTTCAGTAACTTTATTTTAAAACAAATTTTTTAAGTACATGCAGTTATCTTAAAATTCGTTACACCTAAAGTTAAAGTACTGTTACGTATATGGAGACGTTACTATGGTGAATCGAGTCGGCTGCGCATCGATCACCGTTATTGGTGATGAACTTTCTAAGTGTGAAGTGGAAACATTGGAGAGCAATTTACTCGCTGACCGCTCTATCCAATTTTCTCTTACGACTTCTAATCAACGAAATGAGCCTTTGGCTAAATTAAAAAAAAAAAAAAAAGCGTTCAAGGACCATTAGGCTGGGTCCCGTCCATCGGATAAAGCATTAGCCTATATAAGACAGGTAATTTCTAGTGACAGCGTCATAAGACATGAACGGCCGTGGAATGGGGGAAATTTAAGTGGATGGCCGTTCATCTGCAATTAAAGGCTCGACTAGCTACTGTAGGCTACGGTATAATACTGTAGAAGCCCGGCCTCTCGTTCGTTCGCGGCTAAGCGCCCTAACCCACTAAGACACAATAATTGATACGAGTTGACAAAGTGCACTATCTGTCACAAACACACGCCAGATTCAATTTTAGCTTTCATTAGCATTGACATCTTATTTATCCATGCGCATCCTGTCGTATAGAATTATGCCAAGAATAATACTACTGTACTGTATATAAAAAAATCCCACTCGCTTCCTTTGGAATAAAAAAAAAAATAAATTTATTCAACCACTCAAGGTAGTTGACGTATTAATGTATGTTCCCCTACGGGGAGAAAAAATTATACTGAAATACGCTTTTTAAATTTGTTGTTATTTTTAAACATGGAGAATATCTTATATAAATCTAAAGCATTTTTTTCCCTCTTAATTTTGTCGTGTTCATTACAATTTTTCATGCAATTACTTAAAAATAAGTGTAGTAATTAAACGACTTGCAGCAATAACCATGTATTACGTTCATGTTTCAATTTTTGAGTTAAAAACTGTACTTTATAAATATAGATTTTTTAAAAAAATAATAATTTATTGACTTGTGCAAAACTTATGAAGCTGTGGGCTTTATGTTTTAATTTATCCGTCAAATAGTGATACTTTTTTTTAGTAAGTTGAACGGAGGTACTAGAAAGATCGCTTAAAATTAAAAATAAATAATTTGAGTTTCGGAAATTCCAATTTATTTTGCATCAGTATTTTAATTTATAGTATTAATAGTAAACCATCAGTGCAATATAATTGGATATTTACTGCATTTATAAAAGAGTATTTTTAACTCCTTTTGGCGTAAAAACGACGTAACTCCAAATTTAAATAAATGTATACCCTGTTATATAAAAATAACATTTTTGCAAGCTAATTTTACCCAGCTACGTGTTAATATGCGTGTCTCGTACATAATTATAAAATAAGTGGGGGGAAAAGAAAACTTAACCAAAATTGATAAATGGACTCTTAATATTACAGATGTACGTTTTTTAGTTTACCGAAATTAGCAAAAGTGGACTTACCGGCTACTCTTGTCTAATACGAATTTTTCAAATAATTTCGATAATATTTTTGTCAGTTTTTAGTTTATGACAATACAGTAGAACGAGCTGCTGTGGTGTTTACGAAAAGTGTTTCTGAGTATTCATTGCCCTTTATTATTAGCTGTAAGGACCTTCTTTTTTGGTGCCTAAAATCAATGAGTGCTCACATATTTAATTCGTGTATATTACACAGGTCGAGGAGCACTGTATGCCGCGTTATAAGCGAATTCAAAAGTCGATTTGGTAATACCCGTGGTGTATTCGTTTCCGCGGTATACCGAGGCGCATTTTAACGGAACTCTTCTGTACTGCTATTTGAGAAGCTAAGTGCCTAAAGGGTGCCTATTATGTGATTAGGTGAGCCGCTTTAGTTGTGAATAGTTTTGAAAATGTCGCATTAAAATTATTAAATTCAGATTCACGTAAATGTAAAAATTAAATATTATAAAACACGATTCGCGCACGTTTGAACTCGCTCACGCACACCTCACTTTCAAAATACCCAGCGGTTTAATGTATTCAAAATGCTAATTTCTTGGTGAAAGTTTAATTGTAATAACGAAATTTTTCCGCCATAATAATTTTTATGTAAATTTTGCAGATTAGCCTTAAAACACGAACATTGTCATAGTAAACAAAAGCTCCTAGATATTAAATTTTCTTACAACAAAAACATAATAATTATTGTGGGCCTAAATAAATATTTAAATAAAAACTTTTAATATTATTTCCATTTAGTTGTCCGCCATAAACCACATTTTATTTCCCATTATTTAATTACCGGTATTAATTTTCATTGAAAAAGTAAAACGTATTGTCTTTAATGGTCTACTACTGCTAAAAAATTTCCTTTAATTATAATTATTATTTTTTTCAGAAATTGCGAGTATATTATTGCCGTATTTATTAAATTTTAAGACGCATTTTTTACCCCTTTTTAAAACATCTAATAAAAAAAATGCGCATTAAAATCAAAGCTTTTTCGATTTTTATCTATCGGGTGGCGCAAAAAAAGTGGCACACTCTTGTGTAAATTGCAATAATAATTTAATTTTTTAACTTTTTATTTGG